>OMOV01087709.1:4430-17143 GCA_900312565.1 Beryx splendens | reverse complement strand
AGAATGACCTATTCTATTATCCAACCACAACAAAGGCACTGTGTACTAAAACAATGTCTACTTCACCAAATAAAATATAGGAACATTATAAAACGTAACAGCAACTTGTTACCAATTTAGTTTAGATAGTTACTTAGTGAAATATCACAGTTTGGAGACGGTAGCTAATTGATCTGCAAGAGAAAGGAAAATCAAACTGTAACAGGTGATCTTTCTCAGCTCTGAATGACTAATTACAATCTAATTAAATGAACCTCAGATGCTTCTAATAAACATGCTCAAAAAAAATATAGGCCACTTTTCAATGCGTCATTTCAAAATATGGCAAAGAACATATGTAGCGGCTGTGGTTATATTAATATCACTGCTGCAGCAGCAAGCCGGAGGAGTACAACGAAGGAACCGCGATACTCCTGTCAAAACGAGATGGGCGAGTTTTCATCGGACTGGACACGTCACTAGCTTCACGTTTACGTCAAAGAGAAAAATAAAGTCTAAGATAATTCAATATTTAAACCATTGAAGGTAACAGACTCTGAAAAGTTAACCCCATGAAGCTACACTCCATTAACTCCTTCACTAGAAGCAAAACACAAAATGAACGAGGGAAAAAAACGGACAGCCACGGTAAGCAGGTTGGACAGTGTGGCCAAATAATACAGCGCTGACTGTATGATAATCATGGAATTTAGATTTATGCCGCTGCAATCTTACGGATGCAACGGTGAACACTTCAAACCGGCTTGATGGAGCACCAAGCTACGACGTCTGAAAAGCATTAACACCGATCTGAGTCGGTGGAAGACTGGAAGCAGAATAAGTCATCTTAGTAGAAGGAAACAGAATGAATTAAAGCTGAGACCGTGTGGTGTGTGTGTGATCTATTAATTGAGGTAATCCAGAAATGTTCAGTAAACCTGGCAGGAGTCCTGGGTCTCTATTAAGGCTAATCTTTACAGTGTATGGCTTTGTGTTATGCGTTTGCTAAGCGTGCGTATCTGCCCGTGTGTCCACGCTCACGGCAGAAGTGAAGAGGGAACACCGGGTGTTAGTGGTAGCAGGCGTTGACGAGGACAGGGGACAACATTTAAACATCAGTCTCTACGAAAGTGGTTCACTGCGATAGAAATCAAAAGAAAAGCCAAACCACTGTCCTAAGGTTTGGGCACTTGAGTGGTGGACAGGCATTGCACATCAGAATGAGAAGGACAGGCAATACGACACTATATCTCAAGGAAATAATAATCATACAAGGAGTGATTCAAATATCACTAATATCGTAACATACTGTAAATCTTACAATCACAGTGAGTGAAGATGAGCCTTAAGTCTAACAGTGGTTCAGGCTAAGGTTTCCCCCCTCCACCTCTCTAGGGTTAAAGCTAAAGGTAAGTCCAGCCATGATCTAAGAAACGATGCTCTGTGTAAAAACCGAGGAGAAAAAATAAAAGATGCCCCTTTTCACACTGTGCCTAGACTCCGCGGCGAGCTACTCTGCCAGCTGGGCCCTTCGCACTCCGCCAGCTAATGAAGAAGAAGAGCCGGCACGCTGCGCTCTGCTCCCAAGGTGAATAAACGTATTAGCACCTGTAAGGGGGGAGCACACGGGGCCCCGATGGAGAGCGCTGTGCTCCAAAACATCACTCTGAAGGCGTTAATACGTTTATACAACCTGGGAGAAGAGCGGGCTCCGACACGCGGGCGTCTGTTTCTCTGTGATGATTTTAGATTGTGTTCAGCACCGGTTTCTGAAGGTGTGTTTTTCTTCTATAAATAATGTCTCACGTTGGCACATTCAAAGTGGGCCGATCCCGACTTTTTATCCCAGGACGGCTAACCTTGCCTCGGACGATTTGTAGCACAGACAATAGAACGCCAGCATGTAGCCCTGGGCGGACTGCTGCAGTGTGAAAAGGGGCGATGTGTATTAAAACAAGAAGTAAAAGCAAAGGAACATACACACACAGACTGGTCCTTTAGAGGTAAGGCACCAGGGTTTTTTTTAGTTTTTTTTTTAGAAACTGATAAACCTCTTAAAAATATAAAAAACTTGTTGGTTGGTGTCAAGTGTTTCTGGTCGAAGGCAGTTGATATAAAGAGTGCATAATACAGAAGCGTAAGGGGTTAGAGGCTGAAACTACTTCCATGCTTGAGGCAGATATACATCAGAGGGGCTGCAGAGTGCCGAGTCTCTGCCCGATTCATCACATGGCCGTTTGGCACTGGGGGCCGACCATCTTCTGGAGCAGAGGAATCTGTGGAACCGGAGGAGAGGGGAGAGGATTAGCTGGTTTCAATGGGACAACAGAGAGTCACAGAAGTACGGGCTGGACACATGCTGCTCAGAAACGGCAGCTACCTACGTCTCGGTCTCTCACAACAATTTTCCACTTTGGTATGACATTTAAAATGTCAGTACTCTGCTCCTATTAGTTCCTAGGGTAGTCCGTGGCCAACGCTGCCTGTCAGTTACCGTACCACCGCCCACCAAGCTGAGAGGACGTCATGTTTTCACCCGTCGTTTTGTTTCCTAGCAAGATATCTCAAAAGGGGACGAACAGATTTGGCTGAAATTTGGAGGGAAAGCCCTATTTAGGTATTGATCCTGATATAGGATTTCTGCCATTATATGATTTTTGTTTTTAGCCATAACTATTATGCTGCGTTCATGTGCTAAATATGCCTACTAAGGTGGATCAACCAAAATAATATAGGGCTTCATTATATTCTATGTTGTTGTGTCAGAGGTTGACGGGCAACAAAGTCACACCAGACAAGCGTATTCACAAATGCACCAAAAGGGAAAAACCCTTTTAAAAGGGAAAATCCACCGAACAAACATAATTTACGATATTCATATGACAAATTCATTCATTCATTATAGAGCTTAGAACATGAACAAGTCTCTATCAAAAGTAGGAACAAGAGAGCGGGGCTTTCTAAACGAGACACGCTGAAGCTGATCCACTGACGATGAGAGCAACTCTGTGGACCCTTACGGACTTCGCTGGTATATGAGCACATGCTCCGATTCATTATGAAGCATTAACACTTGGATGAAGTGAAACTCTATTGGCTGTAAAAACTCAAACACTCTTTCAGACTACAAAATAAAGTCCAATTCATTGTCAGCGGAGCGGCTCCAGATTTGGACTCCTATGATAATGTCACACAGAGGAGCCTTGGGCTTCTGGTTTCTAGTCTTGGCAGAGTGTGATTCATGTCAAAAATATATGTATTGAAGAGTCCTGGATAAAAAATATTACAGGATTATTATTATGTTTGAGGGTGCATTTTGGACACAATATGACGAATGTACAGTTGATGAGTGGTATGCCAGTCAAATTTACCAACGCAGGATCTAACATAAGTATCCCTTGTGTTGTTGTGATGAGCACCTCGGTAGACACTCAGCTTAGACGTGGTGGGTGAAAAACAGCAGATCATGGGGGTTATACCTAGCTCACAACATCGCACCCAGTGATTTCTAAACTCGCCACTGGCCTCAACAATAAAGGACTAAAAAGGACGGAAACTGCCCACATAGCAGTTCAAAAAACATTTCCCCAGCCATCACAAGCTCAGGACACCGCTGATTCTGACGCACAAGGAAAAAAGATATAGATTCACAAGTGAGGTCTGAAGAAACATTTGAACAGCACCATGCCGCTCTCACCTTAGTGAGATCCACCCCAGTCAGGGCGTTGACGGACACGGGGAGCTCCGCTAATAGGCGGTTCACTTCTCCAGTCACGCGGCTGCCGTCTCCACTCAGGATGACGATCTCATTGGTCCTGGCCAGAGGCGCAGCCACCTTGCCTGCGATCTGTTCAAAGACAGTGAGCATTTGATCTTGATTTCACTGAAACAAAATAAAACACATCCATCACAATGTCTATAACTTCAAGAATGGACAGGGTGACTGACATAAACACGTCCCATCAGTGCTACTAGCTCTTAAAGGACTACACCGACTTTTTGGCAATTTGGCCCATTTGGCATGTTACCCAATATTTGACGAGCAGATTGGCACCAAAGTCATCTGTCACTGGTAGATGCCTCTGTGCAGTGCACATGCTAACAATTTAGTAAACATGTGAAGTAATTGTAGGCCACTAGAATTATCCCAAAAATGAGAACTTGTAGCAGCTATGTGGGTGGCTGGTTGGCTCATTTGAAGTACATGTTAAAGCTGCCAGGCTTGTTTAGAGGATTGGTAAAAGAGACATAAAGAATGCACTCTAAACGGCAGAAGATCTCCGTTCCTGCGAGACTCTGAGTGTAACTTGTTTTGTTCACACAGAAAGTGAGTGAAGTTAGCAAAAGGTTTAAATTCTTTCGCTGTTGATTCATAATGGACTTCATTAATGATGAAGACTGACATTTTGTTTTCAGAAGTTATGAATATACAGGCCAGAGAATACAAACCAGTACCAACTTTGGAGGGTTACTTACACTTTAGCATACATACTGTATGCTGCACGTGTTAGCATAGGCAAGCATAGGCCGGACAAAGCTACTGGACTCACAGAGATGATTTTGGTACCAATCCTCTTTGTCAGATATCAAGTGAGGTGACCAGTTGGCCGAACTCCAAAAAGTCAGTGTAGTCCTTGAACCCAGCTGTGTGTGAATGTGATCCAGACCTTGGGCAGAGCCTCGAGGACCAGGGCCGTCTGGGCTGCCTCCCCATACTGCTGGTAGGCTTCGGCTTTGAGCCTCATCTTCTCAGCCTCAGCCTTCCCCACCACTTCGATGGAGCCAGCCTCTGCCTCACCAATGCAGCGGATCTTCTCGGCCTCCGCCTGTGCCGTCAACACTCTCTTGATCCTGGTGAAGCGTTAGAGAAGCGTTAAAAAGACTGATTGCTATTCAGTGTTTACTTACATTAGCAAGTCATCATTCATGTACGGTTCTGCAAACAAATCATCTTGAAAATGTGCATCCTGAAAATCATCTCTAGCTCCGGGTCTTAAAAACAAATGACAAGAATCTGCCCATGGTATGAGATCATTTCACTTGCTTCCAGTGCAGTTAAGTTAATTTGCATTGGAAACAAGTGAAATTATCGAAGCCCATCCACTCACTTATGTCCCTCAGCCAGCTGCTGCATCTTGTAGGCCTCGGCCTCGGCGGGCCTCTTGACGGTGGCGATGAGCTCCTTCTCCGTGCGGGCAATCTCCTTCTCCTCAATGGTGATCTGCTTCTTCCTCTGCACCACCTCGATCTCGATCTCCTCCAGACGGATCTTCTGCTGCTCCTTGGCCGCCTGCAGCTCGTACGCCAGCTGAGCCTCTGCTTTCTGGAACGGGATGGGAGAGGCAGCAGGTCTTTATATAATAATATACAGCAGTATGATTTTACTGCATGCCTGTTTGTCTGCTGAAGTTATGTTGAATCCAAAGCAGTATTCATGCTGATACCCTTGTATTGACTTCCTGGTTGAAAGAAGCTTTCTGCATCTCTAGCTCTCGTTTGGAGTCGGCCATCTTTGTGTCGGCTTGGAACTTGATATCCATCATCTCTTTCTTACACTCTGCTTCCTGTTGAAGGCAGTGAGCAGAGAGTAAGGTGAGGGACAGTGCAATAGTTTGCTTTTATAAGCAACATTAGCTACAACAGCAAGGTTGGTTTTCTAGATGTTTCTTGTTGGCAGTGTTTTTTCCTCTTCAAGATCCTCTTACCCTGATCCCTGCGTCTCTCTCTGCCTCTGCCACGCCGATGTCTGCATCCCTCTGTACTGCAGCTGTCTGGGTTTTCCCCAGTGAGCTCAGGTACTCCACTTTATCGTACACGTCCTACCAGGAAGGGGAAGACATACAAACATGGATACACAGTATGGTTAGCGATGTCATTATTCAAGTGAAAACCACGCTAATGTTGCTACAAAGTTAAGTCCGCGTCTCCCACCTTGATGGTGAAGCTGAGGATCTCGATGCCCATGCGGCCGACATCAGGCGCAGCCACCTCCCGCACCAGGCCGGCAAACTTGTCTCTGTCCTGGTAGATCTGCTCCACCGTCAGCGTGCCTGGAATAAAGAACAGAGGCTAGTGTCTTCCAATTCAAACTGTATTTCTATAGTTATTATCATAGGAATTTAAATTACAAGTTAACTCAAAATAGAGCCTACTGATAAAGACTGTCGAAATATCTGGAAATAGCAAAGTGGTAATAATCTGTGACATAATTATACAGATAAATGTCTGTTTTGCTACTCTCTGTTGCCGACTGACTTAACACAATAGTGATTCAACCTATATCCAGCTCATGAAAGCTTTTACATTTAAACACCCGGTGTTGGGTATGATTTTCCCAGGAAACATCCTGTGGCAACAGCAACAGCGGTTTGTTTGTAATAAATAGAAGAAGAACGGGCGGTTAGCCTGAGCAGCGATAGCCACCATGTCTGAAAAACACAAAGAAAAGAGCGCCACCTACAGAAACTCAAACTTCAGAAAAACTAAGAAAAAAAGTTGTCAGAGGGATGAAAAAGGGTAAAATGAGCCAATCTTTACATTATGCACTACTACGGCAAAATAAACGTGTAGTTAATTCAAACAGTAATTGCTATGTATACTTGAGATTATTGGGTCTCTGTGACCAATACGGTTTTAGGAGGACACGTTAAAAAACTCTGACCACTTTCTCCATGTGCTCTCCTCCGTCACAGATTCAGGGAAATGAATGATTTTTCATAATTTATTATCCTTTGACTTGTATGACGTGTATGGTTGCCTAGACACAACGAGCGGCTCATCCGCTCCGTTTGATTGCCAGGTGATCTCTGGAAAGCACAGTGCAAAAAGCCCACAGCAAAGACCACCAAACATGTTGCCCAAATGTTAAAAATAAATGATTTTTTGCTTTAACTTTAAAGAGTAACTTAACCAGGTTATGTCAATGTCAGTGTCATCACCTGTTGTGCTCTATAAATGGTGACATTACCATTAGATGTGAGCCTTTACACAGATTAGGGATTGGTGTTTGGCTGCTCATTAAGACCCCACCTCTAGGATCAAATTTCACCGGAGCTGTCTCTCCTGGTTCTCCCTTTTTCTGTCTCCCTCTCTACTCCCCCACCATAAAAATGAAGATTAAAAATGCTAAAAAGAGACGAGCGGACCGCCCACTTTCCTTTACAAAAAACAACAAGTAATCGGAGTGATCATGCAGCATGAAGAAGCTACCCACCGAGGATGGAGCGAAGGTGACCCTCGAGGGTCTGCAGGATGACACTCTTTATCTCCACGACAGACTTCCCTAGGAACTGTTCGCAGGCGTAACCCAGCAGCTCATTGTCTGTCATCACCTTCACCTGGAGCCAATGTGGACAGAGGGCGTCAGCTGAACACACATCCACAAACACGGGTACAACACGAGCACAAACACAGGTACAACACGAGTGTGCACACATGGACACGGGACACACATGCTAACTTTGGTGGCATCATCCAACAACACAAATAGAACTGTTACCCCAATAGTGATTGTTTTTATGAATATCTGCAAGTGCAGTGTACAATATACTTATAATGGGAAGTCAATGCACATATTGAACATCAGTAAAATCTTAAATGTGCTGTTGCAGTGCATTGGTGTAATGTGTGCATAAAGCCTTGGTTGTCTTGAGATGAGAACTCTTCTTGTAGCAACCATTTTGTACACATGTATCAAAAAAGTCTCACTGATGCATAACATTACGCTGTAAATATACGGCAATATAAGATGGAAAATGTTTTTTCAGGGGCTAATGCATCAAGCGTATAGTAATAATATATCATTTCCAACTTGTGATTTGGCAAAAAAGTAATGCCATGCACTGTGCTGGATTGTTTTAACCCTTATTTAGACAGGCAAGAGGAGTACGAACACATTATTTACAGCAACAGCCTGCCTGGGGGACTGGGTGCAGCAGAGGGTTACGTTAACACCCCACTGGGAGCGGACCACAGAGTGCTACAGCGATGACGTGTTTTTGTAGGCCAACCTGGAAGTTAGCGTCGCCCGGGGTTCCCTCGACTAAAAGCCAATGGGATTTTTCCACTGGAAATTTGTGAAGAAATTTGTGAAGATAATTTCAAAAGATTATCTTGCTGAACAAAACGTGTAAATATCATAAATTTGACATAAACTGACACTTTATGCTGGTCCATCATCACCGCTGTGTCTCCTATTTGTACGATGTACAATCACCCCTGAGGTTCCTGGTTAGGCATCATTCTGTATTATTTATATTCTACAGTTTTTATAATACAGTTGCACTGCATATTATATTTATATTTGATATTTTATAACACATAACACAACACATTATTCCCCCCAGTTCCCCTCCCAGCCGAACAGGCGGCCCGACCGACCAGAGGAGGCGCTAGTGCAGCGACCAGGACACAAACCCCTATCCGGCTTCCCACCCGCAGACACGGCCAATTGTGTCTGTAGCGACGCCCGACCAAGCTGGAGGTAACAACGGGGGCACGAGCCTGCGGCCCTCGTGTTGGTGGCGAGGGAATAGACCGCTACACCACCCGGGTGTGAGACGTCTTTTAACTTTGCTTCAATGTCTATTTTATTCTGTCAGTCATGGCTTAACTGTTCACCATGTTTATACACAGGTGTGCACACCGCACTTTAAATGCCAGCAGTCACACCATGCCAGACCCGCCTTCGCAGTTCTGTTGGCGATTTGTAATTGTACTTTTTTTGTGTAGTATGATGTTTGTGACTATGTTATCTACTTTTTTTTTTTGTGTGTGTGTTAGCACCTTGGGTCCGTGAAGAACGACATTTTGTTCAGCTGCATACGATGTATGCGGATGGACCAAAATCCATTGGAAAAATCCCATTGGCAATGCTTAGGTCCGGGTTGGCCAACAAAAATACGTCATCCCTGCAGCACTCTATTGCAGTGGCAGTCTTGTACACAATCACCTTGCCTGGTTAAAGAAGGGTTTAAAATATTGGCCAGCACTGACGGGGAGTTCTTTCTGAGTCGTAAGAGTTGATTTTAGGCTTAGCGTAGGCCTCTTAAAAACCAAACTACATGTCCAACATGAAATCAGTTACTTTCTTGAATATATAATTTTCTTAATCTAAAATCTTATTTTTAACCCTTACTAGCTATAAATAAAAACAATAACCTTTTAAGGTTATTATTTTAGGAATGTGAATTTGTGTTCTCATCTCAGATGTGAAGCCTCACAACCTAATGTGATTGTGCATCAGTGACTTGACTTGTACAGTCCCTCATGTCAAACCCTGGTCAGTGCTCCACTACTCGAGGCTACGTTACCATAAACAGCGTCAGCAGATGCAGATAAACATTTTTGTTTCTTAGTGTTTACACAGACAACCAAGACAAATAAATACATGCAACTGAAAACACAACTGATGTACACACTTAAATGTAAGTATTTATCCTTCCTCTGCCCAGATTTTTCTGGTCAGTCAGAGGAGCTGCATTGGCAGCTTTCTAGCTGCAAACTCACTTCTAACTATTAACTGCTGCTGTTCCATATTAAAGTAAATTATTAAAACAGACATTTTAAGGTGGATTCATGGCACTGAAGTGTCAATCACAATTTAGAAATCTATGTTCCTGTTAAAAGGTCAAAACACACAGGCTGAGTAGGACATTTCAAAATACAGCGCATCAAATGAGGAGGAAAAAATTATCATGGGGATTATGTAAAAATGAAAAAAATTAAATAAATCAATGCCAGTGACGTTCACAAGGTAAATGCACTGAGGAAGTCAGAAAGGTAATTTATACAATTAAGAAATCAAAAACGGTGTGGAGGAAGAAAGGCTCGGGTCATGTACTGTACTCCACCGGAGCTGAAAGAAAAGAGAAGAGTGAGCTGGGTCCTTAGGCGAGAGGTCTGGACACGGACTCGTTTCAGACATGCACTCATACCAGGAAGGACAGCGACGTGATGTCGGGGAAGATGGCCGTCATTACGAGGTAACAAATGACTAAAAACAGAAAGCCTGCAAGCCAGCCAGACAACCATCAAACATCACCAACCACCTCACACAGACAGCAGGGGGAGCCGTGCCATGGCCAAGACTGCAATGAAGACTTGCGTGCAATGGTAATCCCTCGCCCATAACCCTAACCCACTACCTCCCCCCCCTTCCTTCCTCGCCCTCAAAACCCACAGCTCCTTCATGCTACTAAACTGCTTATACAAAGAAAAGCACAAGTACAGGAAATGTGACAGAAACAAATGGTTTCCTGGCGTTTCCTGAGCAATATTTCCTCGACTCAAACACTTTCCTTAATGGCGATATAATGTTTTTGAAAGGTAATGGATTTGATGAGCCTATTAATTGTTGTGCGCTTTTACTGCCGATCAACCAGTAGGCTGTCAGGAGAGAAATACACTCTTCCAGTTAAATACAATATGGCCAAATGCAAGAGAGACGGCATGAGAATGTGATTTATATGCGGTTGGTATTGCAAAGGTAAAAAACAAACAGGAATGTCTCCAAAATTAACATTCTGCTCTGGTTTCCTTCTAATGAACTGGAAGGGACGCCTCTCTGTGAGTTATAACATACAATAGGTGTCAATAGTTAAAAAAGGAGACAGCTCCTGTTGCCATGGGACCTTCCACAATGGCCTTGGCTTAGGTCGGACCAATCAGACAGCGGCATGATGAGTCTTTCTGGGAAGTGAACTGTGAAGAGTTGTTCGGCCTCAGACAGTGGGCTCATTGTCAGCATGCATGTTGGAAAACACAGAATAGAGGAACACAGGCATGCCCATGGCCTCACGAAAACAGAACTGATAATAGACGATCTTGTTTCGAACAACAAAAGGAGCTTTGGCACACAGACAAAGAAAGATATGAATAATAGCAGGATATCATTAGGCAAACTGAAAAGCGGAAAATGTTGGTATATGGTGTCATAAGATCCAAGATTTGGGGGTGGGGCGGGCAATTAAGTAAAAATCCAACGTGAAAACAGAATTCACTAGTTCTTGGATTAGATTAGTCAAGATTTAAAGGGACAGTTTGTTTTTGGGGAATGTGGTATTGCTATTTTTCCTGTTAACCCAGATTCACACAAACCCTTGGGTGCGTTTTTTATGTCTCTGCATGCAGTCTGAAGGTGTGGGGACGGTTAGCTTGGCTCAGTCGCTCAAAGTCTGTGTCAAGTAGCAGCTCCTCGCAAAAGTAGGGAGATAGACCTTCTAACTTCTCCAGAGATGGATGGCTGGTCCAATGCAATTTAAATATTTATAAAGTCGCTAATTTGACTAATAAGAAATGAGATTATATCAACTTTCTCATTCCCGGCCGGACTTCTTTTATGGTACATTCAAGACGACTGGGAAACTTCCTACTTCCAAATAGGAAACATCCATTTGAACGGCCCTCCACCTTGTAATTCCTAGTCAGGTTGAGCTCAGGTTCCCACCAGTGTAACACCTCCATGGTTCCCACCTCAACCACTTGAACTTTCCCAGCCCCCAGTTGTCTTGAACGTACCGTTCTGCTATCGAGCCAGCCATGTAGCCATTGCTCTTTGCGACTGAAAATTACCATAGGCTAATTATGTCAGACTTTGAGGAAGACCAGTATGTTTCAGAGCCAGAGATACTATACATATTATATACACTGGGAAATACTGAGCAGGACTATTTCCCCACTTTTGAGAGGAGCTGCTACTTGATCCCGTAGACTGCCAGCAAACGAGCCAAGCTAACTGTTGCTATTTCTTCAAACTGCATGCAGAGACAGCCGACTCTGGATAAGTGGGAAAAATAGCTAAATACCCCCAAAACCTTTCATATTTTGGCACAACCACTTATGGTAAATTTAACACTTACACTACCTTACACTTTACTTTAATCTGCCACTATCTTGCAATCCAAGATGTTAAAATGGCTTATACCAGTGGTTTCCAACCCCGGTCCTCGGGACCCAGAGACCAGGATTGAGAACCACTGGCTCATACGTTTAGTGACTACGACTTTCAGCCGTAGGTGACCAAATGGATTGGAACAAGACTCAACTGTCACAAGAACAGCGTGATGTGAATTATGTTTTAAGATGGATTTTTCCTTAACAGCTCAAAGTGGTCTACCTCAGAGCGAGAGAATTTTGGCACTGAACAGGATAAAACAACCGAAAAACAACCAAATGTCAGACTTTGGAAAAAAAAAAGAATGAAATAAAACATTAAGATGCATACTGAAATGGACATCAAGCTTTACTCAGATCCTTTGTACCCCCTCCAAGGAACTTTAAAAGCAGAGAGGTCTGACTGGACCTTTCCTGCCTTGATTGAGGGTTGAATTATTCTGACAACTTGTATGATTCAACAGCGGTACGTACTGGATGTACATCTGGTTTTGAGTGTCTCAATCAAAAATACAGGTTTACATCTTAACTTGAGCTCTCTGCATGATACACGTGCTCTTATTACAGGGTGATGCCAGAGAGGTTGGATGAAAACGCCCAAATCCCAGAATGAAAACAGCACATACATTAACCATTTATCAAAATAAGTTCACTCCAATTCGTGTATCGGCTGTGAAATAATCGGAGAATAATTCACCCTCGTTTGTGTTTGAGGTACCCATGATCCCATGTGGTGCGGAGGAGGGTAGAGAGAGGCAGGTGGGTCTGGGGAAGTCGGGGGGGGGGGGGTTGGGTGGGGGAGGGAGGGGGAAACTGGGTAGGAGGCATGCGCCGAGAAGGGG
>OMOV01087702.1:0-24652 GCA_900312565.1 Beryx splendens | reverse complement strand
TGTGTGTATGTATGTGTGTGTGTGTGTGTGTGTGTGTGTGTGTGTGTGTGTGTGTGCTTGCATGCGTGCGTGCGTGCGTGTGTGTGTGTGTGTGCATAGTGAGTATGGATATGGGAGAACTCTGGGGCACTGACTACAGCAAAACAACAGGATAGGGGCCTTCGAGCAGGGAGGGAGGGAGGGAAAGATTAGGGAATGAGTGCGATGCTGGTTTGTTAGTTAAAGCAGCTTGTCAGTGCTAAATAAATGACTTCTGAGACTGGACCTGAAGACGGCAGCACTGTCTGACTCCCTGACATGGCAACATTAATGCAACACTCTGTATGTATGTACTTTATACTGTATGCACCATAAGGGGCTGTGGATAAGCATGCCATGTTATCTTATATTACAAAAGTTGGCACAGATAGTTCTCACAAATGGTGGCTTTCTGATCATTTCCTTAAAAACTTGGGAACAGGTTTACTGACTATATTACAAGTTCCATGAATAGTCCATCTTCTAAAATGCAATTACATAAAAGGCAAGGGCTAAAGGTATTGAAGTTTTAATCATATGCATGTCATCTGTAGGTGGTGGGCAGAGGCAAAATCTAATAGTGACATGCAGAACCCACACTCTGTGCTCACCTTTATTAATTCCAATTAGCAAGACAAGGCTTCAACTCTACTGGGCTTTCATCAGGTCTAGTAGGGTTGAGACGTTGCTCTGACAAAGGCCCAGTGGGGCTGAATCGTTGTCTTGCTAATTGGAATTAATAAGAGGTACCATGTGAACACAGAGTGCAGGTTCTACATATCATTATGGGCTAAATGTATCCACTGATAGCTATCTTGAACAGTCGATGTGACAGACACACTGTAATACAGAAGGTCTTGTAAAGCACAGAGATCTTGCAAATATTTTTTGTAGCAAATATTCACAAATTTAGAAAAGATTTGGTAGTTCTGCTTGTTGCAAGTTATTGTGCAAGTAAATAGAAATGTCACTCTGTATCTACACCCCACCTCATCAAGCTGCTTTGGTTTGCAGACCACACCAGCCTGGTAAACATCATCAACAATGATGAGTCCATCAACAACTCACCATCAACAAAAAGGTCCAATAGAAGATGAGCTCTACATCGACATCTCAACATCTCACAACCCATCATGGTCCAATCGTACAGATCAGTATTCAAAAGCAACCCAACACACAAGTTGGTAGTTTACCCACAAACTCCCATTTGCACTTTGATTGCACAGAGATCTGACTGTAGTTATAGTCTGAGGTTGCAAGCTGTGGTTTTGTTGTCTGTTCCAAGTGCACAGACCGAATTGGGAAAGAAAGCTTTTATGTGCTCTGCTCCCTTCACTTGGAATAGCCTTCAGAAAGACTTGAAACTGAGGGACTTTCTCTGCCTGATTTTAAGGCTCTTATAAGTACAATGGTGAATGAATCGGTTGGTACTTGCCTATGTCCGTAGATTATTTCAGCATTCTAATGTATGTCTTCTATGTTTCCTGGCTGTTTATTGTTGTTTTGTCTGTACCTTTTGATGCTGCTGTTTTGTAAAAGAGATCATTGATCTCAATGGGACTAACCCGGTTAAAAATGGGTTAAATAAAATAAAACACTCCATCACAGTCAGGTTTTGCTCGATCTTTGCTCGAAATGTGTTGTCCGCACTGCTGAGTGTTGCCCTCCATCAAAGAACTGCATGACACCAGGGCGAAGAAAAGGGCAGGAAAGTGCCACCAACCCTTCCCGCCCAGGTAACCATCTGTTTCAGAAATATTCTGTGCATGAGACAGTGCCAGTCCATTAAGCCAAGGCCACACATAAGAGATTCTTCACAGGCACTGCCACCCCTGCTTCCCTGTGCCCCATTGTACACTATTATTAACAAATGATAATATCCTTAGCAGACAATCACAAAATCTTGCACTACTTACCGTGCCTGTGCCTGCAAGTAATAATATACTAATATAATACTAATAATAGTTTTTCTGCCATAGCTACTCCTAAAGAAATCAGTGAAGAAAGCTATGTCAGCACCGCAATTCACAACACCAAAACTATATGATGAATGCAAAATATTTAAATCAGTGATGGGAAATATTAAAGAAAAAAAATAGTGGTAACGTGGAGTTCAGATAATAAAATAATACTTGAGCTGCATGTTGAACTTTCCCTGGAGATTCCTACAGCGGCCCCAGAGAAGCCATCCATCTCTTTCACTGTCTCCCCTAAGAATCCAGCACTAACAGCGGCCCAGAGGCTGCTAGTGAGCTTCATATACGGCACACACAGGGTGTACAAATATATACAGTATATGGCCCTGAGACAGGCTTTGGCACACACTGCTCAGCTATAACACAGCTGGATCCCCCAGAGAACAACTGGCGGCGATCTGCCTTTGATATATGTGCTTGTCACTGTCCTAATGAGCGGATTCCTCTTGCCGATGTCCAACACAGAGCCTGGAGGAGGGGACGGACTTATCGCTCATCCTCTTGGGCTAATATTCTCCCTCTACCTCCCACAGCACACTCCTCCATGCTCAGTTCATTCCACGGCCGCTCGCATGCTTCTCACCTGATTCTGTCTCATTTTAATAGGATGTGGAAGCAGACCGTCACACAACACCTCAAGCCTCAAGGACTGGAGCTCAGATGAAGCCAGATGGAACAAATATTGTGTAATGATAATAAAGCCAAACCTTGAATAAACTATTTGCCTCTAGTTATTTTACATCTCGCATGGACATAGTTTGATTTAGCAAGCAAGTTGTGTGGGTGAATAAAATAAGCGGAAATGACATTGATTCAATAGTCAGAAGCTTGTTGAATGAAGCAGCAGAGAACACGGACGACAACAAAGCAAAACGAAAAGTTTGTTTTCTACCCTTACAAAAATGTCCTGTGGTACTTAATTTGAGTATCACAGGACAGTCAAATTCTGTGGGAACGTACTTTAAAATGTATGGCAATTCACTGACATTGCCATATGCCACGTGTTGTGGTATGTACCAAAGGCCTTGTCATTACCACAGAATTTGGTTTTCCCATGTTACCTAAACCAACTAGCCTAACAACACCATTTACAAGTGCCACAGGAAAGTGTACCCCAAACTCCTGTATCCTCTATAATCTGTCCTACTACTTGCCTACTGTCTAAATAGGCTAAATAATAAAACACTATAGATGAATGGACTGCCCACTCTCCCCTTCTATGAATATCCTATGGTAAACTGCACAACAATACCACATATTATCACAGGAACACAATGACTAACACAGGAATCCCTATAGTAAAATACCACAGTGTATAGTAGTAAATAGACACAACGGAAGGTAGAAATTATACAGTTTTCACGCCAACTAGTAATCACTTTCCATGCTGCTCATTTCACTCATTAACTACACAGGCACCAGTGTTGGGCTCTTTACCCCCTCATCACTTATTACTCCAGGACAGTATGGCCTAATTAGATACATTTCTCATATATATCATATATATCTAATTAGGCCTGTACACTTCCAAAACTGGCAATTGCACTCTCTCCAGCCTGATCTATCAGTGTGTGTTAAAATGCAAATATGTGCTCCGTGTGCGGAAAGTGAGAGAAAAGTACATTTCCCCAACACAAACGGATTACCTGAAGGAGGCTAGAAACAGTCTGTGCAGCCTGAGCTCCTGAAATCACCCTCATTCTCTTTTCTCTTACTTAAAAAAAAAAATCGGGATAACTCTCCAGTGTGAGTGATCAGGGCTTAATGTCTTATGTTCTTGTCAGCCTTCCACTAGACAAAAGTAAGGTAGAAAGAGTTCTACCCAGAGAAAATACTGTAGGCAAAACTTTTCTGCCTTTTCTCCTCTGAATTCTGTGGCTGAGTCAGCGGAGTATGATGACAAATTATGATGAATGGACTGATCTTTATTATTTGTAACTGTAATCGGGTATGAGGTATTTAGGTATGAAATTGAAATTAGACCCCCTGCTAGATAGCCTACTGGGAGAAGTGTTCAAACTGTAAGGCGTTACCACCCAGCACTGATTGCCACACTGGCACAGGTGTGCGCTGGTTGCTGAGGCAGTAGTAGGTGGCTGTAGGGCTGCTTTGTCATGTAAATCCACATATTTGCGTATTGTTTACTTTGGTTGCCTTTCCATTATTTTTGACTCGCGTCTAATTGAAGCAAACTAATGCCACTGTGAAGGAAGATGTATGCGACGCTCAATTTCTCCACTGACGAGGACGCAAACCTGTCCAGCACGGACACCCAACTTACTCACCGGCCCATGAAAGTAAGCATAATAACCGTTCTGGGCGTGATGATCACGCTGGGAAACATTGCAGTTCTCATGGTCATCGCTTCCTCCGTGGCTGGCTGGTCAAGAAACTCCCGGTACTTTCTGCTTTCTCTCACTGCTGCTGACTCGGCCTTTGGACTGCTGGTCATGCCCTTGAACCTGTGGGTGAGTCTGGTGAAGGACTACAGCGACGGTCCAGATGCGCTTTGTCACGTCGTGGCCTTTTGCAATGCCACGGTCTACTCCACCTGCATGTACACACTGGCTACAATCAGCCTTGAGAGGTATATTGCGGTGTTCTACCCGCTGAAATACTCGTCTCTGATGCCAAGAAAAAGGACACTAGTCTTGATTGCATTCGCTTGGTGCTTCCCTTCCATTTTACTACTGCCAATCTCATTCCCAGGTGGGATTATCGAGGTTCATTTTTCTACAGCATCGCTCGTCTGCAATCCCTCCTACTACACAAACGTTGGATACTCTCTAACTTTGATGTTTCTGATATTCTTGCCCTGCTCCATCATCATGACATGCGCAAATTTCAGCCTGTGGTGCGCCGCCAAGAGACAGAGGCTAAAATTGCGCAAATATTACCGCGGCCGTCGCAGCAGGCGTGACGTAGCATCCAGAGTGCTGGTACCTGCGATGACAGCCTACTATACCTGCTGGACACCCTGCATGGCAGCTATGATCTACAATGGTAAGCAGAGGAATTCAGTGGAAATGTCACCCATAAGCCTTTGCATTATATGGGGAAATCTAAAATATATGCTTATAGGCTACATCTCCCATCTATTTGTGGCCTAAAGGTTGTTGTTTTTTTAGTTGGGAGCACAGCCATTTTGAAATGGCTTCTAAATATTTTTTTTTTTTTTTTTACCATGGACATTGATTGGATATGACTAAAGCCTTATTAGAAACCCCTAACCAACTCCCCAACAAAAGGTTGGTAAAAGGTCGCAGTGGGCTGAAGGTTATGTGGGCCGAGTTAATGTGATTTTGGCTGTATGCAGTTGGTGTCGTCGCTGTACTCATGAATATGCAAATAATTGTGAATTTGAAAGAGCTAACCTTAAGCCAGGGCAAACTTAGTGTGTAATAAAAAATCAAGGCACAACAATTCAGTTTGCAGTGGCTGGAATGATCCAACCCTGCAGCAACAAAATTAAATCCTGGTTTAATCACATCTGCCTGTAAAAGAAATTAACTTTACTGCTCCAAAGGTGATGTCAACATGTAATCCCCAGTGTTTTATGGGTATTCCGTGAATAATAACTGTAGCCTTAATGACTTTAATATAATAATATTAATGAGCCCTGTGTACACTTTTGTGATGGTGTTGAAGTTGAGGGCATCCAGGTGACCAAACTGAACCAGTGCTCAGGTAGATGTTTGAGTTCTGCTCCTCCTCCATTAGTGCAACCAGTACAGAATCATATGAGAATTTGATTATATATCAATCGGTCACACTGGCGACACAGTCATTGGTGTAAAGTGTTAGTAATAACAGGGAGCTTGCACATCGCTGCAGGTGGCTGGTCTTGGCCATGATGGAACATGTGTTGGCTATTGATGAGCAATAAGATATGGCTTAATTTCAGCATTCTGTTGATCAGTATATCCAGCTGGATAGTATTAAATGCTGAGAAGTCTATGAAAACCACTCTAGCACAAGTTTTCGATGGAGCCAGGTGCTTTAAGACATTAGCACATTCGATTAGGGCTGCAATAGCATCCTCCCTGCTCTCTGTACACAAATTGCTTAGGGTCCAATTTATCCTGCAAAGACTGAGAAACAGTATGCAAAATCACTCTCTCTAATGGCCACATAAGCAGATAAGAAATGACATGTTATTTTCAGAAGCTGGATAATGTGTAATATTTTCCATACTGCTGGGATAGTTTATCAGTTGACTGCTGGAATATGGGTTGCCGGCAGGAGATACCTTACTGCTCTTTGTTTTCAAAATGAAAGGGCCATTATTGTCAGAGCCAGTGGACTTTGTTGCATGCAGCTGTCAAAATGTACTTGACACCTGTCTCACAGTGATGTGCACTCTGTCTGCAGAGCCACACTAGCTGACGCCAGCATCTTCCTGCGTCTGTCGGCACTCCCAGAAACTTCGGTTCTAATCTGATCAGATTGAGTTAAAATCAGATTGAGGGGCCTGTAGCACAGTACAATTACAAATGTTATGGACAAACATGAAGACAGATTGATGGAGAGCATTGATGGGAGTTTCCAGTTGACCAGCAGCTTTAAGCTACTTTGGAGAATCTGCCTATGCTTTTGGGGAGCATAGGCAGCATTGCGACATGGGACAACACAATGAATGTGTCAAGAGATATGTCTAGATTGTAATAATTTATGAAGCAAGGCAGTTTCATTACTGACATGTTTTTAAACCTTTTTAAGCCTGTCTTGTTTTCAACCGCGCCTGGTGAAAACCTGTACATGAAGGTAAAGGAAAACGTAAGTCAAACTTCAACAAGGGCATTGTTAATATTGCAGTAGGCTACCCATTTTTTATACTTAAGTGGAGGTTTCTTATGCCCGCAAAGGTAAGAAGAGAACATAAAAGTAATTGCACATCTATGACTCCTATGCCTTTTAAAGAATGCCATGAATTGCAATAAGTTTAATGGATGTTCTCCGTCTACAGATTTAACGAGGAAATTAGATGAGAGAAATGGCTGTCAGAGTTATTTATCATTCTTTAAGCTCTGTAGCAGGAACTTATTGATTCAAGGTTAGTTTTATAACTCAGATGTCTGTTTACTTGTTCTCATTCATCCCAGCCATGTGCTGCATATCTCAGAGTAATGAAGAATGAAAGTGGAGCCATCTGATATGCATGAAAATCCCCTCAAAATAAAGCTGACAATCTTCACTTTGACCTCATAAATTGTGCTGCTGTGCAAATACTTGAAGTGGAGTGTGCCTTATCTATCAATTTGTCATTTTTATTTTTTATTATAAAGTCAATGGGTTCATATCATTATAGCCCAGCTAGAGGTGGATTGCTTTTTAGTTTCACTTGTAACCCATTTTGTTAGAAGGCAAACCCCTACTCCTCATTCCTGGGAAGTGGGAAGCTTGTGTTATGTGTTAACTACGTTGTCACTTTTTTATTACTGGGACACTTGCCCTAGTTATGTCCCCATGTTATCTGTCCCACAGCAATCTCAGGTAGGAGCATACCGGAGTGGATGGAGTTTGCGGCGGTGTGGCTGCCGACCTCCAACGGTTTCCTCAACTGCATCTTCTACTTCTGGATCAACCGCAGCTTCCGCAGGAAATTCCGCCTAGTCTTCCAGAGGCTGTCTCTGTCCCTCTGCCCTGGCTTGGCCAAAACCCTCGGGTGCTGCACCAATCCACAGACACAGTTTGCGTCAGGAATCTTGGATAATAACAACAGTGTCCATGAGCGCTCCTCCAGTGTGTCCTCCACCTGCACTCTGCTGACCCTGGCTGAGGACTATCGCATCTGAGCAGCACCGCTGGCACGGTAAAGGACAGGGTCAAGGGCTTTTGTGTTGTCTTCCAAACGTCTGTCTGGGCTGGTCAACTGAGGCCAAGTCATTGGCACAACCATCCATAAGGCATCAAGAGTATCAAATAGATGAACGGGTCACTGAGTTGCACATGGAGATGGGTTGCTACTGAGAAATCAGTGCTGTCAGGCTATGATGGCGAGTCTTTGAAATAACTGTTTATTCTCCATCATCACAATTTGATTAATTTGGATTATTGTATATTTTTCTTTATCGATTTATTTTTAACAATTTTCAATCTCAGCAATAGTGTTCTATTGAGTAGAATGCATGTATAATTTATAGTTTTTTTTTTGTTTTGTTTTACTCATGCACACTGTTTTCAGGATTCCGTGCACTGTTAAAGAAAGCCTCTTAAACTACATTTTAGTTAATTTTATAGTTAACCATCCATCTATATCAGCATAGCCTATGCCCTATACTACCTTCCATCAGCTAGCTAATCAATATTTGGTGTCAGGTGTTTCATATTTACACTTGTTGCTTTGGTCAGCATATTTCACTTCAAACATTTTACATTAGTCAATGAATTCATCATAAGAAATTGATATTTAGACTTCTATTCGTGAGACATTTATTGAACTATCGTCACTAGCCGATGTTACAAGCACTTTGAAAGACTGAGGCCATCTACCCCTTCTTCAATTTAAACTGCAATTCAAAGACCTTGGCATATAACAGTTGGGTCAAGTTAACCTTTAAGTCACAGCATTTCAGTATATGCGAGGAGAAAAGTAATTAAGCAGCTAGAGTGTAGAAAGGTCACTCCATTTGTGGCTGAGAGAGATAACTCATCTATGTTCGGGTAACTTCTGCGCCTGAGGTTGTTTATTTTGAGATATTAAGCTTATAATCTACCTCTCTGTATGTTCTGCTATAGTGGGGCGTCAATTTGGCAATGTTCATGTCGTCGCTGACTGGCTAGACTTTGCTGTCATGGTGAAGGTTGATTTTTCTGACACTGGACAATTTTTCATTTTCCAGAAAAATATTGAACAGAAAGTTGAAATTCATAATTGACCAAGAGTTTTATTCAACTTATTTTAGCCCTCAGGATGCTGTTTGGTTGCACCATCATTAAAGTTTGGTCACTGGTGGCCCTCTACATGAAATTATAACAATTATAAAAATGTGTTGAGCATATGGAAGTATGCCACTTTTACTAAATAATGTGAGAAAATGTGTGACTTTTGTAAATACATTGTTTATAAAAACCTAATATTACAAAGAACTAAGTGATTGCTTTTGATAGTGTGTTAGATTATGAATGATCCATGAAATAAAGTATTATACCTTTGACCTGCATCTTCATTTATTCTCAGAGTTAGATATTTACAAAATTGTTTGTTAAATGTTATGATCAATAGAAAAAGGCTTCATTGCATTACAGTGTATGAGAACTGAAAACTATTCTCTCCTTTTATGTATTCAAAGGAAACATAACACTTTAAATGTATAACAATACATTTAAAGTAACATATTGTGCACAAAAAAGTTTGGATAGGCCTGGTGTTCAGTATGGAAGAATTTGAACTGGTACAGTCTGATTAGTCCTCTACCTGTCCTGTATCACATTTGTCTGCTGTTTGCACATGTTCTTCTTCACACCGTATAAGGAACCAAATTTAATTGCCTCTCTGATGAACCTCTAACAGGCTTTGCTGTAGCTCTTGCCTGTCAGAGGAGTGGAGAGCAATTTAAGTTAGTGGTAGGACTCGGGTCTCATAAAGATGTTCAGCTCTCTGACAGTTTGTTACTGCATGAGCTGCTGCCTTGTCAGACAGAATACAGTGTGGTCGGCTCATAGTTATTTTATGGATCACGGCTGCGGTAGTATGCTGTGGGTTTAAACCTGTGGCTAAATGTATTCTGCAGAAACTTCTGCAACACCACTGGACATTTATTCTCTTACCTGCAGTTGATAGACTTTTCTTTTGGAGAGATTCTTCTGATTACATTAACTAAGAGAAAAACTGAAACCATATTCCCAGCATCTAATCCATTCTAATATATTTCCTCAACACCTAATGTGGAGAAATGTAACTGCATTCAGTTGTGTAACTACTACTAACAAATGTTTTTTTAGGAGGGTCTCTTACTATGTCTATATATATATATGTATATAATTTGTAGATATGTATATATGTGTGTGTTTGTGTGGTGGGGTAGAAAGAGATTTAAAATGACTTCATGTGTAGTCATTCTATTGTAATATACTGTAGGCATTATATTATTGAAAGTAGTAAAAAATGACAAAAGCATAGAAGCTACAGTTTTGGTACAGTATTCACCGAATAACTTACAATTCAGGGCCAACAATCCCAGATTGGAAGTACAGTAACTTATGTCTCTGTGAAGGGTTGGACAGCTAAAGCAGTTCATAATTCCACAACTATTGTATTCTGACACGAGGAAAGTGTTGTATTAAGAGTGTTGTAGGAGCAGAAAGAATATTTGGCAATGAGTCAGAAGTGCTGGATATGAAATGTAACTATTAAAACTAGAAAAATATCACCATCAGTAATTATATATGGTTAAGCAACTGACCTCTGGGATTGCAATTAGGTAAGTCTTTGGGCAAACATTTAACATGTCACCAAATTTTGGTAATGTTTACTCTCAATGTTCACTTTATAAAAATTAGCATCTGATAAAAGGTGTTACGATGAATAATTTGAATTGGATTATGCTAATTGCTACCTACCAGTGTAATGTTGGATAACAGGTTGCAGCATGGGTATGGAGTTAAAGTAGATTCTGGAAAATAATGAGAGAAGATGAGAGCATAATGCTCCAGCCTGTGCATCGTGGATGGGTGATAATGAGTTTCATTGCGTGCCTAATGTTCCCTACAAAATCAGTTCGGTCTATTTGCTATTTACAAAAAATGATGTTTGTGAACTGACCATATATGAGTAGTTTCACAAGTGCAGTCAGAATGAAAGCAACACTAACAAACTTGAATGTTAAGCTTGCCAACACTTGCTTAATATATGTAAAGCTATAACTACAACATGTGACACTTAGTGATGCAACGTTGATATGAGGCAGATTTGATTAGAATTGAGTGTTCGCCCAGGCCATGGATTCAACAATGCTTAATTGCTTGGGTAGAAATGGATTTGACAGCAACTTAGAGTAGCTTTTCCATCTGACATTCTTTGTACCAAAGTCAATATATTTAGGATACTTCATTAATACATAGTGATGTGATGTGATGTGATGTGATGTGATGTGATGTGATGTGATGTGAAGTGATGTGATGTAGGGGCCGAAGTCAAGACATTTGACTTGGCAGAGAGGAAAATCACTTGTATTTTGCTTGAGACTTGACTTTGACTTGTACTGACTTGACTATGATTTGTTCAGTGAATACATTATATTCTTTTATGGATACGATCCTTCCGAAAACAACTTAAAAAGGTTCGGAGTGTTCTCAGTGTGAGTCTGAGTGTTTTAGTGAACCTTATTTGTTGGAGCTGCTAGATCTTCTGAAGATACTGACTGAACAGCCATTCTGACATTGGTTCTCTAACCATATATTGATATATCTCTCTTACTGTAATATATCTTTTTAGTGGTCACTGCTCTACATGTGTCATTGTGCCTGTGAATAGATATGGAAATTGATGTTTACTTTCTCTTGGACGAAACCAAACTTATTTTGTGAATATGTAGTCTTCTGTGAATAGGTGACCTTTTCAACTGACTCAAACCACTTTCAGAGATCGTGTTTATCCTGCAGCATCCATAAGTGTTTTTCCAGGCGGTTGAGGTTTTCACTGAGCCAGTCTCCCAGGACACTGGAGTGTTGTGCATTAGCAGCCACAGCTCTCCTTGAGGATGGCCGCCGATAGAACTGACAGGCGATTCAGTCATGGGGAATGATGTCTATCTGATGTCTTCATATACTCCCACAGACACAGCACAGAGGCCTGATATCGCTCTCAGAAGAACTCAGCAGTCTGGTCATAATTGTTGCCACATCCTAGCTGATATCGACGTAAATTGGCCAGTAGTTCAATGCGGCTTGGGTCATAAGATTAGCTATTATCTGCTCATGCAAAATGTAATTCAGATACAATGGAACTAAACGCTGTCAGATTTCCCATGTAAAATAGTGTAAATCTGTTGTCCAGTTACTAAAATGAAAGCAGCGCAAACCAGTTTTTCCTCAGGCATTTGTAATGTAGGTACTCTTCCAGTGAATTACTAAGCACAGGTGGCAAAACAGTTTCCAGGTGTTTGCGAGAAGCAGCCCCATATCACTTTTGCCAGAACATTGTCTCTGGGTTTTACAGTGAACCATCTCAGTGCACATGTTCTTCAGCATCACACCAAACACTGTTACAGGTTGCTGTTTTTGATCATTGCATAATGTCTTTCCCACCACGTGTGACAGCGCTGTGTTTATTGTGTTCACTGATGTGCCATGCCCATGAAACCCTGGAGATACACACTGCTAAATTCCGTGATGAAGTGGGTGCACAAATCACATTAGCCATGTGAATATTTTGTTTTTTCTGTGGTTCTGTTTAATGGCTAAATGAAACAACTGGCATCATAAGATCTGCTTGAGGCTGTAGTGCCATCTTGTGTTCATACTGTAAGGATGGCAAGAGGAGAGGAGACCTTTTGAACAATTACAAGCAATTCTTAAGCATTTATGGGCAACGGCGGTGCTGCGTTGCACAAACTGGTGTCATGATGCAATTTGAAGGTGCATTTAGCAACATGACATGATTTAGAGATGCTATAGTTGTGATTGTGTTGCTTGTTTTGGAAATGCATGGTGGAATTTGGACTGAAGCTGGAGTGCTACTGGACATATGGGATATATGTGAACTGAAATTGAAATGTCTTTTCTTTTTAACTAGTGTAATTGTGCAACGATTATATAACTCACATATTATTGAGTGGGCATCACATTCTAAATATGTCACACCTGATTAAAGAGCATGAACCAAATAGGTGTTGATTTGTGCTTTGAGTGGTTTGCCGGGCAGAGGCACTCTCCCCCGTGAGGGCTCTTGTGGAGGATGTGGATGGAAAGGCTTTAATTTCAATCACTGCTACGTGCTCCTCTCCGCAGCAAAGTGCCTGAGAGGAGCAAGCAAATGCAGGCCTCAAGTATCATTCACTCTGTACTCGTATCGCACTGTGAAATGGTTACCTAAGAAAAACAAATCAGAATACAAATGGGTAAGCACTTGATTAACTTAAGCCATTTTAACATCAAATCGCAATGGCACCATATCAACACTGAAATTAATTCAACCTAATCATAAAAATCCATTGCTTCATTTTGCTGTAAGCCGCTCGCCTCCCTACAAAGTAAAACAGCAGACTGGTTTTCTTCTCACCCTTAATCATTTGTTGCCTACCATTGTTTTTACACTCTTATGATCTTAGACAATCATTATTCAAAAATGTCACACCATCTTATCTTATCTCTCAAGGCAGCTGATAGCAATTGTTCGCCAAAATATCCATAAACACATATCTCAGCTACTTTAGCCAAGACTGACCCGTGTCAGAAGAGGTGTGAAGTGTGGAATCCAACCCAGCTGTTCAATTTTTCATGCGCGTATCTTTTTCAAATTAGCATAATACCGTCATGGGATACTATCCATTATCGAGTTCATAAATATTTAAAGGAAAAAGTATAGGAACCTCCAAAGTTGCATAAAGGTGAGACATTTACCAATACAGAGGATATGATCAGTAACAGTCCCTTGTGCCAAAATCCAAGGTGAGCATTCATACAGCAGCCCAGTTCAGATGTTAAGAGAATGATGCACTAACCCACCAGTGGAGACCATAGAGGACATCAGGTTTGGGTTGGGTGTGTGAGTGTCACTGGGTTTATCAAGTGGGCTCCTCCCATCACAGATATTCCACTGAATTAAGACCCACAACTCCTCCAGAAGACTCAACGGCAATTTCTGATTTCAGTAGGAATGAACCAGTCAGACTACCAACACTGTTTTTAAAAGGTTTATTTTATTGAAAGGAATTTTGACAGGAAATGGCAGTTGAAATGTGTTAAGATGACAATTATGTATCCTATATGGTCACCCTACCAAATTCTAGTGTCAATCAGTAAGTAATAATGTACTCGAAGCATGTAAAAATAGCAGCATGTCATAATGATCAAATCTTGAGCCTGACTGGCTGTAGAAGGTGGGTACAGGGGGGGAAATGGGTTTCAAATTGTTTTGGTCTTTATACTTTGAAGAATGTGTTTTTTTTCTGAAGGTGAAATGGAATAAGATGATGGTAAATTCAGTAGTGCGGGGCAATTTTGTTAGTGCTATGCAAAACATGTTCAGTGGTGCTGCTATATCATTAGCTCTAAACAATGTGGTTGAAAATTTTCAAATGGCTGAGCAATTGAAACAACCACATATGGTGACAAACTGTAGACAGACAGATGCCTATCTATGTAAGCACCGCAGTTTACCAAGAACAGTGAAACAAGAAACACACATCTGACTTGATGGAATACAATTCAAACCCCTCCAGTGTTGTCGGTACCATTCATCCTAAACATATGATTACGCTGACTGCATAACAATGAAAAAGAAAGAATTAAATAAGGTGTAATGAATGGCATTGTGCGCAGCAATACAACTTGCAAACAGAATAATCAAACAAATGCTTCTCTTCCTTCAAGGGTTTGCATTCAGAAGCCATTCACTCACATATCACATGGAATACCAATTAAATCAGTGTGTGCATAGTATGAGACAGACGTTCTCTTAACAATTCAGAAAGAAAAATATGTGATCGTTTAATTAAATAGTACATAAATTTATACTGAGCTCATGATCTGGTATTTTTTTAACATGCACAAATAAGCATTTGATTCCTGATAAGGTGACTGTAGAAAAAAGGAACAAGTTAGAACACACTTTACCTTAAATAATCACTGACACAATATAATCCATCACTAATTTCAAAAAGAACAGACCTAGAAAGATTTGACACTGCCTTTATATATATATATATATTGGAAAGATACATGGATCAGCCATTGCTTAACAGCAGAACTGTGCTGTCATGAGTGAATTAAATAAACTGATAGCTGCTATTAAACCAACAGTTAGATAGTAGTATGTTAGGAGTCAGGACTAAATAAGACATTTCTCACACTCAACTAAAACTTAAGAAATGCTCTGAAAGTTAGAATTCAGTCGCTTGTAAAGATAGAATGGCTCCTTTTACACATTACCTTTCTCACTACTAACGTCTCCTTTAATGTTTCCACTTTGTCTAACTGTGTAGAGCTGGTTTATGATACACCATGCTGTTAACAAAAACATTAACTTTGTTTTGAGGTGGGGAAATGGGACACGAACATAAGAGAGACCAAATTTTGTCGAATGCATATGAATGAGCAAGTCAAAGACACCGTTTTAACAATTGTGACAACAGGCATAGTGCGAGAAAAATACAAAGAAATTGAAGGCAGACAATTTTACGAAACGTCTCTGCCCAACTGCTGATTTGATGAGGTCTCCGCAGACGGAGAAGGATAAAAGTGTATCATCTGCTCCCTTCCCTTCCTCGTTGCAAAAGGACGCAGACACTCCTTAATTGCATGCGTTCAGTGTGAGGAGCTTTTGGTCAAACATTTCAAGGCCTCCAGATGAAAAGAATGAGATGAGCCAGCACTCAAGAGGACTTGTGCTCTAGCATATAATAGCGATATATGATTCCCACGGCGACTGCAACAATCGCCGGCAACAACCACGTGGTCCAAGGGCTGTGGAGAAAACAGAAAGCACTTTTGGGCCAGGATAACCGAAACAAAAAGACACAGCAACAATGATAACTAAGATATGAATTTGGTATGGGCTTCATCATCATGCCTGACCTGAACTCTCCTGACGACGAATTACATACGTCCTGTAGGAGAAAATGAAAAAGGAACACAGGTTTAAAAAGAGATAGAGTATATTTTGATTCTGAGTTGGACACTTGATGAAAAAAAATGAGCTTCAACCACGAGTTAGCCAAAAAATTAAATTCACTTACATAGCACAAGACACAAATATTACAATATTAGTGCTTTATGTTATCCTAAAGCGCTTGCTGCTACAGTAAAGAAGAGGTGAGATATGTAAACTGAATAAATCATTAACGTAAAATGGAGCTTACCTTTGAATCCTCCTTTTTTCTGTCATCCTAAAAAAAAAATCAAATTAATTATTAGCAGATTACCATTACTGTCTGCTCACCTACTTCTGCCTACTGCAACAGGCCAGCAGTATGTTGCATCAATCAGACTCTACACTGCCTTCTAAAAATATTCAACCCCTCTGACTTTCTCCACATTTTGTGATCTTACAGCCCGATTTCAAAAATGGACCGGACTGAATTGTTTCAGAAAGAGCAGATTGTTTTGTCAACAATCTACACAAAATACTCCCCAATGACAAAGTGTGAACATGTTTTTAGATATTTTTGCAAATGAAATACAGAAATCTCATTTGAATAAAGTATTAAATCCCTTGAGTGGATACAAAGCTGCATTCTTCTTGGATATGTCTCTCAGGGTTAGGGTTAGGGACATTGGTTGGGACATTGGTTGGGTCATTAGTTTTATCAGGCCACAGAATCTTTTGCCCCATGCTCTCCGTCTGCCACGTGTCACTTTGCAACTCTAGGCGTGTCGTCATGTGCCTTTCTTTTCCAGCAATGGTTTCATTCCGGCCACTCCGACTAGACTTGTGTTGCGCTGCACTGCCTGTTGTCCTTCTGCCAAGATCCCCCAGTGCAGCTAAGGAAGCCTGTAGCACCTGCCACCCCCGGGAAGGACCACCAGGGAGAACCACCCGGAGTGTGCGGGTGCAGTGCCCTGTTTTGTTTCAGCTCAGGTTATGTGTGCTGCTAAAACACCTAAAGCACAATATATTTTGGATAAAAGACCTATATTTATCATTGACACCAACATTCTGACTGTGTGCATGTACCTGAAATAAATATTGAGCAATTTACAGCAGCACAACATGAACTGACAGTCAAAATTTAACAAATAAATATTAATTGAATAATTAAATGGGCAAACTAACAGCTGCACAATCTGTGGCACATAGGTCTCACTACCAGTTTTACTCAGGTTTAACAACGATAATAAAAGATAATAACGTTCTTTTGGACTTTAAACTGCAATCTATCTGCTTTAATGGAGCCTGGCCACTTCAAAGCAAGGTGCTGCTGTAACTTTCTATTCTTTTTTTCTGCAGGAGTGATCTCCTCTGACTGTGTTATTCGATCTGAGGCCGATATGATTAGCTACTCGCATTTCTACTCTGACTGTGGCAGGTGGGCTGCAGGAATATATGAGCCTTGCTGTGCATTAGTTTGGGGGTCCAGCATATCACTCTCAAACGCCTACAAACCACACACATTAACAACAGAGCTGACGTTAGATATCTGTGACACACCAACAGAAACTGTAGTGACTGGTGCACAAGTTCAGCTGGATCATGCGTTCAGCTGTTGTTGGGCAATTAGCTTCATTGCGTAACAAGATGTCAATGATTAAGCACTTGATTCATCAAACCATGCCATGTTTAATTTCAAATGTTGACTTATTATTGAATTCCTGTCTTGACTTTCCAAATCTTTGCCTTTACCATTCAGTCCCTCTCCCAGGGACGGAGAGAGGGCCTGAATGGTTTGGGTTGGGTTGTGTGAGAGGGACTCTCTCAGGGACTGAATGAGGAAGGGATATAACAAAATCAACAGCGCTGAATCATGCCTCGGCTACAATTTTTCTGCAGTTATGCGAGAAAACAATAAGCCTTTCACAGAGCCAAATCATTTGAGCTAACATTTTAAAGACACAACAGCGCAAAAGCAAGTGGGAAACTACCAACAGCCGCCCACCAAATGCTGGGAAATTTTGGCTGCAGATGTTTAGTTTGTCTCCACTACCAGACACTCTAGCAAGTAACTAACCATCAGTTGGAGGTCCGTCTCTATTCTAAAAATGTTGTTGGCTGGTAGAATTGTGAAAGTGTCGGATCAGTTTTGGCACTTCTGCTGTGTTGTTTCCTATGCTGAGCAGAAGCAATTTCATGTAAGGAAGTGTGAGACTGTGCCTCACTGGTAGCCTGGTGCCGAAAGACCCTAAGCACAGGCTCTTCTGTACGGTTCCGTTTACCCGCAGGTCTCGACAGGATGAAAACTTCTCTGTATCAGAAATTCCAACTACACCTCAGGTCACAACATGGTTCTCATACAGTTCTACAGCTGAGCACATGTATTTATTTACCTTTGATGTGTCCGTCTTTAAGTCTTCGAATAAACAACTCCAAACAACAATTTTAAGAACGACTACTTCTAAACTTATCAAGCCAGAAATAATGCCAAATCAACTTCCAGTCGGCATTTTATTTTTCTAAATGAACAAAATGTTTTGAGAATCACTTTAGTGATAGTTTTGCATGCTACTTTAAAATTATGGCCTATAATCGGGCCAAAAGTAATCATAGAGTTAATAGTGTAAAAAGGCCTACGTGTAAAATTATGTTTACATACCAGCTCTAATAGCCGTTTTTCAACGCAGTATGGCATCTCTCACAATTTGGCCTGGGGTTTAGTTAGATCTTTTTCTGCAAACACTGGATAAGACAAGGAGGCTAAGAGGCTTATCAAGAGGGTGAAAACAACCTTGTGCTCTTAAATGCTCACTGACCTGCGTAAGCTTTAGAGGAAAGGTAAGGCATGCATTACCGTCTATGCCAACGTTACTTTGTGCATGTACTTATTCCAGAAAGTGCGAATAAGTTTGCTGCGTGTGCCGCTCTTAGGCACGGACATTATTGGCCATTATTCTACAAAGCTGCGGCTAGTAATCAATATGTGCTGGGGGAAAAAAATCATATATGAATTTGAATAGGTCGATTACAATGTATTGCTGCAAGTTTGCCGCAGAGTTGAATAGCCTGCATATAGTGGAAATACTCGGTATAAATCTCCTTCAGCCTGGTTATATGTCCCTTTTAGCTTATAGTTCCTCAGGTGATCAGTGGCCCTTTAGAAATTCTATCTCAGTCTCTGTCTGAAAAGGGAACCCATGTGCTTGTCTGTATGTGCATACCAGTGCAACATATGGACACATCAATGGTAGATAAATGAAAATTAGAATACTGTGATACTCCTTTTCTCTTGCCCTTCCAGTGAGGTCAGAACGCAGGCAGGGTTAGCTGCACAACACTTCCTCTCGAGCTGAAATTCAGTGTCTTGCTCCAGGACACTTCAGCAACATGGGGGTTGCCTTTGAGTATGCCCTGCCAGGTGTTACGAATGTAACTGCTGTTTCTGATGTGGAACGGACATCATGTCAAGACGCTACAGACGACAAAGCCATTCAGAAGAGCCTATACCTTGGCTGTAGGGTCTTTCAGGGCTAAAAGAGGCCTGGCATTACCATATGAAGCTCGCCAACGTAGTACTGCTCGAGCATCTCTCTGGCATCTGTGGAATGGCCCACATCCTCAAAGCTCTCTGTGGCATCTGCACCTGCCTGCTCCAGCAAAACCTCCTCACCTCCTGGATGCTGAAATCACAGAACAGGACAATGTAGGATAGTTAGCTGGTTAATGCCCTGACTCAACTCTTCCTCATCATGTTAGATCTCACTGCCTGGTTAAGTTGACTTTAAATTCATGCATGATTAACGTTACAGTTAGTATCTCTGAAATATTCTCAGCAACAACAATGGCACTTGTAACAGTACCTCAAGAGTGGGGACCCACACAGTATGGTTAACGTTAAATAAATTCTGTTGCTAGCAGTGTATAGTTTCTCCAATTGGCCTTCTATGCTAATTACCAATATGAGGCAGGGTACCACGTGTCGTAACCTTGTATGACCCCGAGGTCGAGATGTTAGGGTAAGACTGCCTGGGTCTAGGTTAACACAAAATGTAAAAAAAAACCAAAAAACCAGCTAGCTAGTGGAAACAGACTGTCAGGATACGCAAACGTTACACGTCACCCTACGTGCTGTGGATCAATTTCAATTTCCAGGGAATAGTCGCAGCCGCATTGAGGTTACTACAGGTGACATCAAAGGTTATTAACGTTACAGATAACTTCGCCTGAAAGCAGGCTAATCCCGCTGTTACCACCTAGCAGAAATAGTCTCTTACCTCTTCGAGGAAACCTGTGATGTCATATATTTTATCGTGGATGATAAGCCATGTGTCCTTGCTCACATTATGCGTTCTTATTTCCTCGAGAGTGTAATATTTTACTCCACTTTCTATCGTTTCACCGTTTTCTTCAACACAGGCGTCGTTAGTGGCAGATGCATCCTCTGTGTTGAGAAGGTTGTCGTTGATTTCCTCACCCATCCTGATAGCCTGCAAGTCTCTCGTCTGAGAAGCTAGCTAGCGTTAGCTCCTGTTAGCCAGGTATCAATACGCCCCCAGCGTCTATCGTGAGATCAGTGTTCACCCAGTTTCAAACGCTACCTGGTAGCGCTGGTAATTACACCGTAGGAACGACTTAACATAAACCACAATGTTACAACAAATACTAAGCAATACTGGGTTACGAAAGCCACCCTAACCGGTACATCAGCAGACATGTCAAACGGGCCAATGACATTAGCTTTATTTTGCCATCCAATGAAAACACGCCGACTTTTCCAATTAACCAATGAAACAGAGCGAGACAGAGTGGTAACCAATAAAAACCGACCAGTTGATGATCACGAGACTCCGTGTAGCATGCAAAGGCTGTCAACTTTGCGCTTTCATTGCGCATTTAGGCTATAATTTTTTATATATTTTTTAATTGGAAAAGGACAAAAATAATATAAAAGCCTAATTCCATGGAAAGGGCTGGCTAACTATACATGCCACTGCATTATTTCCTGAGCTTTTCAGTGATATAACGTGCCTTTTATGTATGTGTGAGTTTGTGGGGGGGGGGAAATAAAACAAAAGTCCATACTGTTTTGGTGAGTTTTCAAAGCAGTGCTATAATTTTTCAAATCGACTGATATATATACCTTTATTCGGTGTCTTCTGTAGTGGACAGGCGAATGCCAGTTCTTTTCATCATCTGAGCCTCCAAAGCCCAAAGCCAAACAAGAAGCAAGAGTATGTGGAGGTATTTTTTGGAGATCAAATGAACAAATCATTGTTTCTATTGCAAAGGGGCTGGCAAAAGGACACATATTTGGCTTAACTGTTGAAAGGGAATACTACGTAATTTAAGAGTTTCCATTATGTTGGAGACCTGTGAATATTTCTATGAACTGGGGCAATGAAACCATTTGTCACCATGCACACCTCTAAAATGACCTAGAAAACAGAACAAAAGTTTATCTTTGCTGTCATCAGTTATGTGCATAGCCTACCTACTGGAGCTGCTCTATTGATGCTGAATGTGTTGTGATGCCTAAAATGTTTGTCTGGTACATACCACCCGGGGAGCTTTTCAGGCTTATCAGGCTTCTTAGCTCTGGGCATGAAAGTGTAAAACCATAAAATCACACTGACTGCAGTCTCATTCACTTTTCCTTATTTTTTGGAGTCATAGTGGGGCTGCACATTATGTATTATGCATATACTGTAGGCTATACTTCAGTGATTTCACATTTTAACATATATAATGGAGATAACTTTGGTGATGTACTTTGCTGCTGTTCCACCCAACTATGTTTGATGTGATCTGCACTGATAGGGGCCCGTAAAGCATATGTACACTACTGATAAGTCAGGGTTTCAATAACAAGATAGTGTAAGACATGTATGCTAAATGCCCCACCAAGCTATATAATTCTACAGCAAGTTGCTTTGCATATATAAAACCTGTTTCATGCTCTACCCCTGCCAAAAACACACAAATGTCTGATATCTACTTAACAATGCTCAGTACAGCCACCTCATCAGTTAAATCATTTCTATTCATGGAATGGGAGCACAACCGGATCACAGCCTCTCTGCTGTCTATTCAGAGATGGGTCTGATTCTGAATACCTCTGCCCTGACTCTGGATTTAATTCACCTCACTGTAACCCCACTAGATGGCAATCTACCTAAACTACTGTCACAAAGATAAATTAATAATTCATTGCATCATTCGGGGTCAGTGAGGGTTCACACACACCATCACTCAAAATGTGCTGCTTGCAGTGTTAATGTTAATTTCCCTTGTGTTGAACATGGCGCTGTCTGTGTGTTTGCAATATACATGTTATTTCTTTATTTATTCATCAAGGTTCCCAATGTCATGTTTACCTAACTGTGATCAATGTATATGCTTTGCACTGATGTTGCTGCTGCAATATGTGATTTGTACTGGTCATAATGTAATTGCTTTTAATTTCACAGCACTGTGTGGGCAATCTGTAATAATCCAGAGGTATTAAACAATGCCCTTTTATCACAAGTATTATGCACACAAGGTTTATGCTACATTAGCCTGATGTGACCATCAATAAAGATCTGGTACAACTAGTTAAATTCATGTCTTTTTTAATTAATTAAAATGTATTTGGTGTGCCACCACTCCCATGCTTTTCATGGATTTTTGTAAGTCAATTTACAGTTCTTGGCAGAGATTATCGGAAGAACTGCACCTGATATACAATATTCTTCAGTTTTCTGAGGCTGTTGGTTTCCTCTGTTGAGAGATCTGGCTTCTCCTCCAATATAAACTACAATCCATATCTCTTGGGCTATAACACTGAGTTGATTTCTGTTGTCTATTTAAAGGTTTGTAGTGATATAGCATGTGTTGTATGTAAGATCCCCCCTTCCAGTCAATCTTTGGGCTTGATTTGATTCTGTTTTTAATTTTTCTGTGCAGTTGCGTTTTTGTATTTCTTTCTTTTCTCTTATTTTGTTCACATTTTTCCGGTGTAGAAATGCCTGCTTTGGTTAGTGATATTGTTACACACCCACACAGGCTAAATATGCGTGTATAATTCTCTCTGAGTGTAGTTTCATTACAATTTTAAATAAAGTTTCTTTCTCTCTCTTTTTTTTTTTAGAGTCTTTGCCGTAACCCGTGGAATTGTGGGATTGCAATGGCGGCCCCCTGGTCTGTAAACAAATTCGCGTTGTGTACGACAGCCACAGTGGTGGCTAATTTAAATAATTTTGAGTGACAAACAACTAGTCAGTATTTCCTGAATTACTTGACGCAGCGTAGCTGATCTCCAGTTATTAGCTTAATGTAACAACTTCTAGATTTGGGAGCCAAAAACACAGGCGGCAAACGGAGACTGCCGCTCGGCCCTGTCAGGATAGCGCCTGGTAGCTTGCTGGCTAGCTAACGTGAAGTTAGCTGCTCCAACTGAGGTACGTGCCATTTATGTTAGATTACTGAAAGCGAAATACATTATTTAGAAACAACTGGGTAGTTATCGTTAGGTTTTACTGTCGGCGCCGTGGCCAACATGGTTAATGTAACGTTAGGCTAATTGGCTAAATGCTATCGTGTACCGGGAAGTAGTTCCACGTTATATTAGCTGACCCAAATAGTTCCATAATAAGTTCATATTTACTAACATTACATGATTTCACTGCCTACACATGTTGTTATTTCCCCACAGATAATGGACGATGACCTGTCTATGCACAGACTGGAAGGAAGCGATCCAACTGCTCAGGTCGGAGGGCTGATAGTGAAGAAGAAGAGTGCCGCAGCGGAGCCCCATGTGTTCAGGGCGCCCACTCCGCGCACCTCGCTACTGGGCCTGGACCTGCTGGCAGCCCAGAAGAGGAAGGAGCGTGAGAGCAAGGAGCAGGCTGACGCTGGTGGAGATGACACGGCGAGAAAGAAATCAAAGGTTTCCTCCTACAAGGACTGGGAAGAAGGTAGAAGTGATTCTGGGTCTGATGATGACGATGAAGACGAAGAGGAGGAGGAGGAGGAAAAGGGTGCGAAGAAGGAGAGGTAAGACTGGGTGCTCTCACAGAGAAGCTTGATTGATACCCTCATAAGCAAAACCTGAGCATTTTAACATTTGCAGATTATTTGTCAACATAATGGAGTGTTAAAAACAACCTTTATCTTTATTGTTATAGTGTTTTCAGTGTTTTCCCCTTGCTCTGATTTATTACTGGGCTCTCTGAAATGATGTACAGATTATTGCTTAAACAACTGTCCAGGAAATAAAAACAAAATCCATTGGACTTAAAATTGAAGAGATGAAGACCTCTCATCCAAGAGGCTTTGTTCTGACGAAGCCTCTTGGATGAGTGGCGAAACATTTACAGCTCTTCAGTTTTAAGTCCAGTGGATTTTGGTTTTTAGTTTTGGGCATCCTAGTACCCGGATGACTGAAATGAATCGACACAAACATACTTAGACTACTGTTTTATTTATTGCGGGGCACTCTGGAAAAGCGCAGTTCCTACTGTGCAATGTCTAATGTACAATAATTTTTTCTTGACAGCAGGAAGTATCGTGTGACTGGCTCCGAGACGCCCTCCAACCCTGGAGGGGTCAGCGAAGAGTTTCGTCGCAAACACCAGCAGAGGGAGAAGGACAGGCGTGAGCATGGAGTCTACGCCTCCTCCAAAGAGGACAGGAACAAGGACAGGGACAGAGAGAGAGACAGAGAGAGAGAGAGGAGCAGGGATAAGGGCAGAGACCGACGGAGCGAAAGAGGTGATTGAAAAGATCTTTTGGATGACTTGGTTGCATAGTAGCGTTGCTGTTTCACCTCGCAGAGCAGCGGTCAGGTTGTTGAGAGTAACTGTCCTGTTTTTTTTTCTGTCAGATGAGCGAGAGCGCAGCCACAGCCGCGGCAGCAGCAGCCGGT
>OMOV01087699.1:10313-20896 GCA_900312565.1 Beryx splendens | reverse complement strand
TGGCAGATTGCCAGGAATAATATCCCTTGCTGCTACTGCTACACTGCCAGGTGAACGCTGGAGCAGATGTTGCACACACATAAACACACACACACAAGCACGTGCACACACACACACATGCATGCACACACACACACACACACACACACACACAAACATACATACAATGACAATTAAAAAACACATAGTATAAATTATATAAAATGGAACCACAAAAAGAGAAAGTTATAGACATACTATGGTAGTCCTGCTGTTTTTTTTTTTAATTATTATTTTCCCCTTTATTAGACAGATCAAAGTAGAGACAGACAGGAAAGATTGGGATGACATGCAGTGAAGGACAAATTCGAACCCAGGACGTTTACATGGTGTGTGTCTTGGACCACTGAGCCACTGAGCTCGGACCACTGAGCCACCGTCCAGTCCTGCTGTTTTTGAAAATAATAAAACAGTATTATTTTGCAGCATGCATCCACAAATCTTATCTAGAAATACATTTGAGCTTAACAGAACTCTCTTCTGTGTTGGTTCCATCTGCTGTAGACAACAATCCTGTGTTTTCATCGTCTACCAGGGCAATCCCTTCACTAACCCTCAAATCCAATTAATGAGTTGGCCTTTGAGAAGAAACACACAGATCTACTGCCTGCTCTACCAGTCTGCGCTGCTATAAAACTCCTGTTTAACAGCAAATAGACTGTGGCTCACTGTGGGGTTCACAAAATCAAAACTGTCCCAGCGACTCCCATGGAGGGTACCAATGAAAATGTGGTCCACATATCATTTATATGGGAGCCTTGTGCTGGTCAGGGTGTCACACCTCTGACTTGTGAGCAATCCTTGACTGGAGGGGTTCCTTGTTGATGAGATGATGATGAGATGCGATAAACTTTATTGTCCACTAGGACACATGCCATGTAAGGTTAGTGGGCAGACAGGAGCAGCTAACTGGGGCCAGAGACATCGTGCTGAGGCGGCGTTAATCCACATTCAGGTCCTGCTAAGAACCTGAGAGACTTCATGTTTGTCAGACCAGACTAAAGGTGTCTCTCCTTGTTTTTTTCTTTGTTTTTGTTTTGAAGAGAATGGGCAGTCTATCATAGCCCTAGGAGCAGCAAAAAGCACATTTATTCTCAGATTGCTGCTAACAGATGCTGCTGAAACACCATGATCTGACCTCTGATGTTTTGTTTTACAGGGTTAATCCATTCTCCAGCAACACACAAGACGACATCCAGGATAACAATAACAATTCTCTCACGCAACCAAGGAGGATAAAATTTTGACCAGAAAACTGTAATTTCAGTTAACTCCTTACAGATCTGTGAATACTAAGTGGATGGAAATATTGTTGCCAGTCTTCTTTGTTCTCTTGCTCTCCGATGTCACCGTTACAGCAACAAAAACATCAACGTAACCTTTACTTCAAGTGGCATCACACATCTTGAAGTGAAGCCAACTGTACACAGGAAGCATGAGGAACTCTCAGTCTCTACACCTGTTCACCTCCCTTTTCCTTATCGTGCTCTCCATACTTTCACTCCTCTGCCCTGCATCTGCTAGTTCAGGGTATGACTATGGAGCCCACCCCCGCTTTGTGTGCACACCTATTCCAGTGGATGCAGACCCCGCCTGCTTCCCCCCTGTGGGGGCGGGCATGAGGGCGTCGGGGCCCAGTGGACCAGGGCATCAAAGCACACTAGGGGGGCCTCCTACTGGCTGGTGGGGGGCCACCGAGGAAGCCAAAGCCACCATCCTCCACCTCAGGGAGAGCCTTGTCCAGCAGAAAGAGACCATCCTGGACCAGAGGGAGACCATCCGGGAGCTGACCGCCAAGCTCACTCTGTGCGAGGGCTTTGGACGGAGCATGACGGCCCACGACGAGCACCACGGCACGGCCTCACACCCCCACCAAGGAGGGGCGGGCAATCCTCACACATACACCGACAGCAGGCACTATAGCAACGAGCCGGGTCACCATGGAAACAGCAACCTCATACCGGACTCGCCACACTACCCCTCCATGGGGGGGCACCGGTCAGACGGAGGGCATAGCAACAACAACCAAGGGAAGGATAAACACATGACACCAGGGGCCATAACATCATCGCCGGAGCAGATGGAGAGGATGCTACAGGCGCTGAAGGAGAGGCTGGACAACTTGCAGGTGAGCAGCGAGAGGAGTAAACTTTGTTTAACTTTGTACTCAAAAATAAAGAGAACTGTAGAACACAACTATGGGGGGAAAGAAAAAGCGATATGGATAAAAACGAAACAAACTAGTTCGAAATATATGCAATATAGCTGAGAAATGAGGATGCAGTCATGCTGTCGTCAGAGGATCGTTAATTGAATAATCAACACAAGTCCCAAAGTGGTATGTACACAACCCACTTAAGACAAAGGAATGATGAATTACTTATTCGCATAAAGCTACTACATTGGCAAGGAAGCTGCCTGATTGATTGGGTAAGTGCGTTGTAGCCGAATCAGAGATGGACGTCACTGTCTGACCTGGTGAAGACAGGGATGTAGCACAAGGTCACAGTGGATTGGGCACGTTTGGATTTGTTGTAAATTTGTTGTCTTAGAGTGAGTCTTGCTTTCTCTTAATTTATTCGGCTCCTCGATTAATCCCTGTTTCTGTCTGGCTGTTGGCACATTCATCCATAATGTCTCTATTAATCAATCTTCTATTCGCCCTCTTTCTTGGCTCGTGATCACAGACAGATGTCAGGGGCTGTGGGGGGGCACAGGTCTAAGATCAATGTCAATTATCATGATCTCCCTTGACAGACTGGTAATCAGGGCATGCCGCGGGACAAAGCCTGGATTACCTGGCAGGGGGAGAGACAGAGGCAGATACAGGAAGACACAAGCACAATGAGTGTGACGGGAGCGGACAAAACAGGGTAGATGCCCCACAGAGCTTCAAAGCATAACTGACTATTACATTCAACAACACAACATTGCTAATCGCTTCATTAGCAGGGCAATGATGCGAAGTAAAGCACACAAAATGCTCTCTAAGACTCGTGAGTGTCAAACCAGCACATGACTCCTTGAGCCTGAAGTTCAAGTGTGTTTCCATACCAAGCAGATCCGAGAACAAACATCGGCTGTGTCCTCTCCGTGTTAAGTAGGAACCACAGGGATTAAGAAACGTATTTTTAACAAATGCATATTTCACTCTGACCTGATAGAAAAGATGTACATTTCCATAACAAGGTATGCTGTTATTTCTGCAGAAGAGGAACAACACATCTACTATGTACTCCAGCTCTCTGAAGGAGCTGCTCCAGAGGAAGATCGGCGCTCTGGAGCAGCAGCTGCAGCACCGCACTGCGGCCCTCAGCAGCCCAGATCACCACGACGACGACAGCAGGCACCATGATGACAGAGACCACCATGACGATGATCACCACAACGACCGCCACGAAGACGGACACGATGACAGCCACCAAGACAACGACCGTCATGATGACAGCCAGACTGATGATGACCATGACCACCATGACGCGGATGGCGACCATGACGACCATGATGACGGCCATCATGATGATGATCGCCACAGTAACGAAGCAGATACCCATGGTTATTCGCCAGGCACGGGATACAGAGCGCCGGGGTCCCGCTCAGGATTTCGTGCAAATAAACTGGAAACAATGCTGAATCAGCTGCACCTCACAGGTACACAGCCGCTCCAGCCACCAGGGTCAGAAGAACCATTCATGAGTTGAACTGAGAATGCGTGGTAAATTCCAGTTCAAGTCCTGGAGTTGGAATTGGAATGAGAATTGGAATTGCACCCAGCTGTAAGGAAACAGAATTGGAATTAGAATTGGAACGACAGGAAACAGAATTTAATCCCATTAAATTTCATGAAATTCCACTTCTAAGAGAGGTTGTCTTGACTAAACATTATAAATCAAACATTATGATCAAATAAAAGACAGTTAAACAAATCAAATACATTCAATCATAATGTATGTATTACAATGACATTATACATCGAATGCCACCTGAAAGATCCCTTTAACATTTTATGATATTGCCCCATATTGACTGTGATATACAACACCAGGTGTAATCTCAGATATGTGACAAAAAACATGTTTTACAGAATTTCATTTCAGCTTCCTGAAATTCCAGTTCCTCAGTCGAATTGGAACTGAGTCATGAATTGACCCCAACCCTGCTAGCCACATTATAGCATGCAGTCACTATTACTAGCTGACAATGAGTTGGGTGTATCCCGCTATGCAAGACAGTTATGATGGTGTTCTTCATTAACAGGTTCCAGCAGGAAGAAAACCAAAAGTCCGGACGCCTTCCAGATCGGCTTCCCCATGAGAACAAACTACATGTACGGGCGAGTGAAGAAGACCCTGCTTCATGAGATCTTCGCTCTGACCTTGTGTCTGTGGATCAAGGCCGGTGTGGGGCCCGGCCTGGGGACGCCCTTCTCCTACTCTGTACCCGGTCAGGCCAACGAGCTGGTGCTCATTGAGTGGGGGAACAACCCCATGGAGCTGCTGATAGACGACAAGGTGAGACCGGAAAACTGAGCCTGCACAGCTCCTCTGGGCGTAAACTCTGTATGTGGTGACAGCGTTCTGAGCCAAGACTCTGCCTCCACCTGCTGTCTAAGCCGCCTCTTAACTTCTAAGATGTCACATCATTAAGACGGATGAATTTATAGGAGGGGACAGTGGAACGACAGAACCTGTTGACTTAAGGCCTTTGAGCTAATTTATTGCTCAGTAACGTGTTTTATAACCACTGCCTTGGCAAGGCAGTCACTTGTTGACGCTCTTGAAGTAATTTTGAGCAAGACACTGCACCTTTAGATACTGGCTCCAGGGTTGCAGCTGCTCTCTGCGCCTCCTACACACAGTGTGTGTAAAATGAGCAAATTTTAGTTAGACCCGACACAAACGGAGGCAGAGCTGCTCTGGCAGAAATATCTCATCAGCTGAGTCAAACTTTAACGGGCAGTTTTTCTGGCTGAGTTACATTAGACTGAAAGTCAGTGAAAAAGGTAAAGCGTAAGAGAGCAGGTAGCTAATATTATGAAGCCTAGAGTTCCTTCTTTGCCATCCAAGTTTGCCAGTTAGCTAACCTTTGTGAAACACTTTACTAAAACTCCAGTCTGCGTAAAATGGTTGAGTGCTCTTGGACTGGGTGCTATCTTCTGTTTGTGGCTGGTTGAAGAGCTGAACGGGCGGCGGCAGCCACAGGGACGGACACGCTGTTCGTTAACAAACTGTGTGTTCATAACTCCTGTACTGAACTGTATTATCACAGCACATGTTGACTGTAGCGCCTCACCGTCTCGACCATCCCGTCCCCAGGCGGTGACGCTGCCCCTGTCTCTGAGCGACGGAAAGTGGCACCATGTGTGTGTGACGTGGTCGACGCGGGACGGCCAGTGGGAGGTCTTCCAGGACGGGGTGCAGAGGGGGTCCGGGGAGAACCTGTCAGCCTGGCACCCCATCAGACCTGGAGGGGTCTTCATCCTCGGACAGGAGCAGGTAAAAACAGAAGGAGCCATTAACAGACATAAACCTTTACCGTCTGAGTTGAGACCTGCGATGGAGTTCGGTGTTATTCTGCGATAGGCTTCTTCATATAATTTAACTATTGCAAGAATCAGTGTGGTGGGAACTTTCTAAACCTACATGTGTATCACAGTTCAGGTACCATTTCTCTGATTTCGATTTAGAATCTGATTCTGTTTTAGATACTTATTTCTCAGAGTTGAACTGCTGACTACTCTCTCGTCTCCCTTATGGAACAAAAGTGATGATAACGGTGCTATGTGAAGGTCACAAAGCTAGATTTGAACTGTACCTCTTGTCTCCTCCTCAGGACACTCTGGGAGGTCGCTTTGACGCGACTCAGTCGTTCGTGGGCGAGCTCTCGGACCTGCACATGTGGTCGCACGTCCTGAGCGCCGGCGACATCTACAGCATGGCCTCCTGCGGCAGCCACCTCAGCGGTGACGTCATCGCTTGGTCCGAGACGGAGGTGGAGGTGCACGGAGGCGTCACGAAATACCCCTTCGACCCCTGTCACTGAGGAGGGTAACCCGCGCCGCGGAGACGCCTTGGAGAGATCCTGGAAGACAGCTCATCGTCAAACAGCAGCGACAGACACTGACGGGAACCGAAGGATAAAACACGAGTCTCGCTGACTTTCTCCTGAACTCCGAATCAATGCCTTCCTTTTAACTCAACCAGTGACTTTTTCTTAAAAACAAAATGAAAGTGTTTTTATTACATGATTGATCTGTATTTACAGATACTGTGTAGGGACTTAGTGCTCTTGGGCCTTAGTTGTTAGCCACTATCCAATGTAACGATGACCTAGTGTTTTATTTTAAAGGAGTAACATACTGTATGTGACATATTGTCATGTTGTTAATAAGACTAAACACTGTAGCTACTGTAGGGTCCCTTCTAATGACGTTAGCAGGCCTCATGGTTCTCTTGTCTGCGTGGTGAAGTGACTTACGTGTTGTTAGTTTCGAATGAGGGAAGAGACACTGAAGTGTGCTGGGGGATCAATGTGTGCTCTGGATTCTCTTTGAAGGAGTTTCCATGGAAGATACAGCTAATTTACCAAAGAAACTGTAGAAGTAAAATTTGTTTTTTTGCCCTTTTTATATTTTTTATTAACCTATGTATCATAGATTGATCATGTTTTATTGATGTAATGCCATTCGTTATATTTCATGAGACTCGATGGAGAGCCTGTCCGTGATAACTGCTTGACAGGAATCACTTAGGTTACAGATTCTGCTGCTTTTACAACCATTACATGGACTCCTTTTCACAACTTTTATATCCTCTGAAATGCATTCAAAAGCATTTTGTTTTGTTCATAACATTTCTGTTACAGTCCTTTAGATGTTATCCTTTTGAAATATGGCATAACACAGTACGTACTATTTGTTATACATTTCTTGTAATGAAGTATTTGTTTTGTAGCTTTGTGATTGCTTAAATGATCTGGCCTTGACTGTATATTTATTCTTGTACATAAACCTTTGAAATGTTGTATTACATTAGCCAGGTTACAACTTTGTCTGCCATTGTTTCTTGAAGTTACTCTTTGAACAGTATTTTGACACTAAATAAACAAAAAATGTGTTAATGTACATGTCCTAGTTTTTAATGCTCCATGGGCTTTGAACACGATCCTGATACAGGTGAGCGAGCATCTTAAATCCCCGTCCTGTCCCGACTTGAATCCCAGTCAGATGCACATTCACATCACCAGTACAGCCAGTTGGCCCCAAAGAGCTTTTCTGGCTCGCTGCTGTGCAGGCTGCTGCAGAGGCTCCACTGATCAGTCTGTTCCCATCAGACTTCCTTAAGTCAGTCCACATGTCACTGGAACAAGCTGCCCATCTCGCTTAAGCTGAACCCAGTTGAGAGGAGTTTTATATCAGATCTCAAGAAATGGTTGTTAAATAATTTGTAGTCGTGCAAATGTTTTACAGTCTGTTTTGTCATTCCTGCTTGACGCTTTCTTATTCAATTGTACTGTAATAGAGGACCACAATGGAAATAAGCCTTAAGGCTTTATTGTGTTTTTTAATGTATAATTTTTATATTATATATTTTTATATAATTTTATATGGAGCCTGTCAATTGTGATCAGCCTGTCATGTATGTTTTAAATTTTGTCGAATAAATCTATCTCTCTGAACCGAACCGAAACACAGAGACACACTGACGCCTGCAGCACCTTGGAAAACCTTCCACAACTAACAATCTCCAAAGCACTTAAAGGATCACTGAAATAACAGCAGCAACTACAAAGATATAGAAAGATATCGTATCAATGAACTGAAGTCAACAGCTTTATGTCACTGCTAAGAGACAGAACCACAACCTAGTGTAAAAGTCTCTGAGCCAGCTGGATGAATAAAGAACACATACACACCAATCCATCGTCTCGGTTCACTTTTTATTGTTACACAGTAGTTTACTGGCACCAATGTACCGTGGTTTCTGTTTTGCTACATTTACAGATGATCTATCCATCTTCACCTCGCAGTAAATAAAAATAAATAAATACAAAATAAACACATTTTCTGAAAGAGGTGGTTGTGGGGTCGTGGAATCAGAAATATAGGCCCAGTTTCAGTCCTGTGTCTGATCATTTCACTGGTCACGTTTTGTTGAGCGAAACCATTTGATGTCCCAAACAATTTTTTTTGGCAACTTTGCACTTCAAGAATACCCAGAGAGTGTGAGCCTACGGAGTCCGCGTGACGTGCGGAAGCAGTGTTTGAGCAGTCGCTCACAACTACAGTAATATATAAAGTTAGGCCTTTGTTAGATCGATGCTTTTGGAAAGCAATGGGACGAGTGAAAAGGCAATCCTGGATCTGTAGTGTCGAGGACCAATCAGATGCTACGTCCTAAAAACACAAACACAAGGCTTTGTGATCACAGAGAAAAGACCCCATTCACCTTCATGCAAAATGTTCTTCGTCGGGGGCGCACATGAAGCTTAACAAATACATCATGTTGGTCAGAATACTTAATCGCTGTTGACTTCATGGTGCACCCCTTGAAGATGCTGTAGTGTTGCTTGATCACCAATAGAGGGTGCTAAATAGTGTGAGTATAGTCAGTCAAAATAACAGCATTTGAGAAGACCTCCAAAATGCTAAAATTGATAAAGTGCAGTTGACAATTATTGTAGCGCTGCAATCTTTCCTAACATCTAAAAAATGTCAATTTAATAATAAACCTATTGCAAATAATTAAATATCTATGGGGCAAGTCAGGCAAATGTATCATTAGACACAAATCTAACATTGTTACTGATTCATTACATCTGAATAATTTAACTATTACATAATGAATGGAAGATTTATTAGTGTTCCTTGTTTTGTTGTCATTTCAATTTAATCACCAAGTGAAATCTCCTGGCGTTTTAGTCGTACTCTATGATGAAAGGTTTCTAATTCGCCTGTTATAATCAGCTTCTTTTTACTTCCTGTGGACACCGAGCGGTCGAGGAAACCGCTCGGCGCTTGTGCTTTCTAGGTCTGATTCCCTCCGGCACCGACGGGGTTGTATCAGGGCGGAATCAGCCTCCAAAACCTCTCCGCGCCACTGACGAAACATCTCCTCATCCTCCAGAAGTAAATGAAATTGAATAGGATAACTAACTTTATGGATAAGATTAACTGCCACCTCCGCTGCTCGGTCGCGGAACCGTCAGTTTTTCAGTCAACAGGGAACACTAACACTTCTCAAATCGACGCACCCGGCACTAGCATGAACCCAGGAGTCCACGAGTACCTCCGACAGACGCCTCGATTCATCAACATGCAGTCCTACAGTAGCTCGTACAAAAACCTGATTTTAACAAAAAAAATAAAGAATAAATTAAATCATTTCTATGTGTGTTGTAAACAAATATGCTAACATCTATTTACAAAAAAAGTATACATTATAATAAGCTGCCGTTGTCATTTCTTGAAACTCACTCTAGCGTATAGACCTGGGTTTAACAGTTACATGTCTGAAAGAGAGTTATCACTGGTGAGGAAGATGTCGGTGTTCAGCTAGAAGTGTTCCGTCTCGAGCAAGAAGAAAATCGTTTGTGGCGTGCCATAACGTTGAGTCTGAGAGGACACGAGGACGACTCATGGCTCAATTTAGTGTTATGAAGGCATTATAACAAGCCACCGGATCGTTTAGTACCATGGTACCCAACTCCGCTGTTGCTCATACATGTTACTAAGAAATATATCCTGTCTCAGTAAGCCAACACAAGCCGCTATCACCAAAGTGACGCTGCTTATCTTTGTGTTCACTAATTTTGCAAATACGGCAACCGAAATTTGCCTTGAGAGCAGACCGAATTTGAATTAAGCCCGACAGTAACTAGGCTGTATAAACCAAATAGGAACAGCAATGAGCAGCGACATTTTCCTCACAGAATGGTTACGGTATTCAAGCATGACTTTTATAATGCCGATGTCGATACACTAACCTGTAGCAAAGCCGTTAAGAGTACAATAGAAAACGATTGGCACATCTCAATAATCTAAAGGTAAATGCCGCTTTGTTCGCATCCTTTACTTCGGTCGATTCCTCGCTTCTCTTTTTAACGACACCGATTGGAAGCAAAAATTAAATAGTGATTTCACATTTTACCCTTGGGGGAAGCACAACGAAGTAAGGTGACTTCTCTGGACCATTGAGATGCCATCTACAAACGTGAACGAAGATTTCAAGAGTACTAGAGGCGCTTGCTACCCTGAATAATACAAATTTCACAGTTCACTTATATGTCAAACGGGAGAGGGATGTGGTGAGGAGAGGGGGGGCAGACAGTGTGCTCTGGCTGTAGTGTGTCAGGTTGTGTATCATAGCAGTAGTGTAAGAACCAAGGTAGTAGAGGCAGCCACAGTGGATGAGCTCTTCACTCCGAATGTGCCGTTCAAAAAGTCTTATAGACAGGAGAGGAAGGGTCCTCCCATCAGAGAGAGGACATGCTGGAAAGGGGGGGGGGGGGGGGGGGATCAAAGTGGAGCGCCAGATACGTGTAGA
>OMOV01087699.1:0-10293 GCA_900312565.1 Beryx splendens | reverse complement strand
GGGGGAGGGGGGTGGGGTAACAAGATGTATGAAGGGGAAGGCAGGAGTAGGGACAAACAAACATTTGGCCCCGTGTTGGAATGAGAGATGAGAAGGACAGGGGAGGAAAAGGGGAAAATGAGTGAAGGGAATTATCTACGGTTGCTCCTCCTTCTTCTTCAGGGATATACGTTTCTTCCTGGCAGCGAGCATTTCATAGAAGGGATCCACGCTGACAGCAGAACTGGAAAGACGGACAGATAAAGAAATGAGACCGAAGAACAGAGGAGCCAGTCTGATTAGTGAAGATTTGTAACTGCAAATAAATACATAAATAAAACTACTGAGTGAGGGGGATCACCCCAAAATTATAAGACCAAAGGCACATGTACATACACATAGGAACATGTATCTAAACTTTATATATATTATGTATTATTCAAATATACATGCGCGCAGTGCTTAAAACATTTCTTGATAAGGTGAGAAATACACAAATAAGCTTAGCAGTCAGGATCTTAAACATCAGAGGACACTTTGTGTCAATAGTCTGGTCTGGTCTAACTTTACTCCCTCCCTTCCCCGCGCTCTGCCTGCTACATACTTGATGCTGTGGATCCACTCGTCCTTCTCCTCGGGGGTCGGGGCTGAGATGCGGTAGACCATATGGTTCCCCTCCACCACTCGCCCGTCCGCCTCCGTCTTACACGCCTTAATCAGCTGACCGCGGTTGTTGGGGATGTACAGCTCGAAGCAGTTCTGTTGACGGAAATGCACGCACACACTGCGTTGTGCGTCTGTAATCTATCGACAACAACCATGTCCGTATGACGCTCTGTGGGGATGCAAACTTACCGGTTTCCTCGGGTCTTCTACCTCGCGGATGCTAAGGTTCTCCAAGGGGATGATGCCTCTCGGCTCCTTGTCCTGAGGAGAGAAACACACAAAGACAACACGTTATGTACCAGCTGTATGTTTCAGCATCAATACAGGCTTCGGTTTTGTGTGGATTATTCGTATCAATGTGGGTAAACACATGTGACGCATCTACAAGGAGTGCCATTGTGAAATTCAGTCAGACTTGGCGTACTGGCAAAAAGACTCACTGTGGTGTATTCAAAGTAATAGAGGCAGTTGTCTGTGAGAATGAACCATCGCCGTTTCCAGGTCTTCACCCGTCCCCCTGAAACACAAGAACACAGCCATGCCAGTGAGAGAGAGGGGAGGACCCACAGGGACCTGAGGAGGTCCAAGTTAAAGGGAGAGTACTCTACGATCTACATTCTCACAGCTGATTGGGCTCAATGTGGCTAACTTTTCTACAACTTCTATTCTACAACAACTCCGCCAGTACATACCTCCTGAGAAACAAGCAGCGGCAGCAGAGTGTGGAAATCGCAGGGGAGAAGCAGAGACAACAGGGACCAGAGGATTTAGAGGGAGACAGGTGACAGGTAGAGAGAGAAAGGAGAGCGGAAAAAGGAGAGGGAGGGAAGGAGAGGAAGGGAGATGATATTAGTGACAAACAGATTATAGGCCCCGCCATGCAAGAGAGAACAATCAAATCTCGCGAGGAAGTGAGCGCTGAACTCGTCTCTGCTTCACCATCATGCTATGGCAATGTTCAAACGCCACAATACTGTACGCTGGCAACGACGCAATTAGGAGCAACGTGCCAGTGTATTGCGGTCTTAATTGTAAACCCCAGAGACAGGAGGGCACATCATAGCACAAAGCCTTAGGAGAGAACAGAGAACAGTAGCACACAGCATGTATCACCTTATCATTAACAGGTCAGTATAAACTCCTTACATCTGCAACATTAACACACGTGTCAGTAGCAGCGTTCCCCCACAAAATCACAAAGCCTCGCTGGCGTCAACTCACCCAGTTTGAGAAGCCAGCCCTCTCTGTCAGGGTTGAAGAAGGTGTGTGTCAGGTCATTGCCGTCGTCCTCGGGGATCTTGAAGGGCTCGTTTTTAATGCTTTCGTAGAGATTCTGGAGGGACGCGATAAAAGAGTGAGCATACGAAACGTCTCAACCACCTATTCTCATTACTAGGACAGCTTTAACTGCCCCGCTGTGACTCGTTCCCCAGAACATCCTAATTTAGCCATCTATAGAGAAACAACAGTGTGACCCTCCCCATACTCGAAGCAGGTCCTCCGGCAGGTCTCCTCCCTCGTTGATGCCTCTGTTCATTGAGATGAAGCGGTCCACTCCGGGCTTGTCCCTCACATTGGGGTTATGGAGGCTGGTGTTCAACATAATGATGGCAAATGACAGCACATAACACGTGTCTGGGAACAGGGGAGAAATGCGACAGAACACAGCCGCGGTGAGTTGGGTTCTGCACAATGACAGGCACGTGTAATGCAGAGTGTGTGTGTGTGTGTGTGTGTGTGTGTACCAGTGCTCTGGAAGACGCCGGGGTTGCAGTGGCAGTATCTCTGAGCAAAGGCCTCCATCATTCTGTCTATCTTCTGGGCTTCACCAGGCAAACGGAAACTCCATAGGAATTGTCTGCAGGTGACAGGTACAAGTCAGGGGTTTATGTCAAACTCTGAAATGAAGGCAAACTAGAGATACACAGCAAACAGAGCGATAGTCACTAGACAAGAGGTTTGTTTCACAGAGAACACCAGGATGCCGCAGGACATTTGGTGCAGAACAGGCAAACGTTAACATGGACGCAGTTTACCTGAGGGCCTGGACAAGGTTGAGATCAGTGAACTCGTGGAGGTCGACGAAAGCCTGAAGAACTTTGATGTTGAAGTCGTCCCTGCAGCACAGCAACAGAGACGGAACGGTTACAAAAGGGCCAACGTGTAAGGAGAAAGAGGGGAGAAGAGTATTAACAAGAGACCCGGCACCTTTCTCCAAGGTAATCTCCTATAGCGGTCTTGTTGAGGCCCTCTCCTTTGTAGAGGAACTGAGCAATGTCCTCCGGGGTGTGTCTGAGCAACTCGTTCTCCACTAGGAACACGATGCCCTACAGAGAGGGGAAAGAGTCAGTCGCCACACAGCTAAAAAAGCACGAGAAAGGCCCATTCGACCATTAAAGGATGTTACCTTTTTAGGATCCATGTTGAATTTCTTCCTTCCCATCGCCACGTGCCTACTTTTCTGTAGAGTTTTACTGCAGAAGAGAAGAAAAGTCTGGAGAGTGAGAATGGACGAATCTCGCGGCATTCAAACCAAGTCTCTCTCCATCAATAATGCTAATAGCTTGGTAGTTAAAGAGGGAAGAGCAGAATTGCAGATCTCTCTTGGTGCAATATTTTCACAGCACTTGGGTCACTTGAGATGATAATATTGGATACTAGCATCCTGCAGTATGTCAAGTAGAGCAACTTGACGCTGTGGTACACTGCAGGTTATCGTTCAACTTATTTGACTATAGTCAAAAGCTGAAATATCATCCCTTGGGGCAATAAAATATGAAAAACAGCTGTGCTTAGAAGTTAAAAGCAATGAACAAATTACTAGAAGAAATTCAAGACCTTTCAGACTTTCAATGATCATTATTAAGAAGATAATTTCACAGATCATCATTATAAGGTCTTCCATTAAGAACATTGAAATATGAAAAAGTTCCACAATACCAGTATGTGATAATACACTCGTGTGGGGTATTGCTATATCGAAGTATTGCTCTATTATACTGTATCATTTCCCCCACGATTTAAAAGGAGTATGAGGGCTATGGTACAACCAATTGTTTAATCTAGGCCAAATATAGTTTTCATTTAATATGCCTAAGCAGCGAGCTCGTTAACGAGGAGACTTTGGCGGGGTAAGTGGCGTGAATATCGGCTACGGCAGTTACGGTGTATTTTGTTCGCACCTGCCCTCTGTGCTGGTCTCCAGTCCCTCCACCTCTAAAATGGCCTCTCGTAACTCCTCTCTGAGCCTCTGGATCTCCTGCAGCAGGGCGCCCTTCCTCCTGCGGATGTCCTCCAGCTCGGAGCGCTCCTCTGGGCTCAGGTCTACTGGGACTGGGCAGGAAGAGAAGGAGAATAACATCATTACTGTCGCTACTTCAAATGCGGCAAATTAAGTAACAAGCAACACCCAAATGACCCAAAGGATTCGCAGAACAAGTCATCTGTATTAGTAACTGTAAATACCCGTTAAATACAACTATTTTAAGACTTGTATTGTTCTTGGAATTTATGACCAATTCCTGTGAATGACATTTAATAATGGAAAGGAAGAGGGGAAGCGGGATAGTAAAAGCAATGACTCATGTTAACTATGTAAAATAGGCCTATGCAGTGGAAAGAAACGGGGGTGAGCGTGTTCAAGTGTTTCCCCAAGTGCTTTGTGCTTTCTATTTTGTACAGACAAAAGCCTCTTCCTTCACAACAATGACTACTCATATAAATCAACGACATTCCACAATTCCAGACATTGTAGTGTGTGTGGTCAAATGGAGACGTATTGAGTCAGCCGGTTCGGTTGATGATATGCCATCGCAACAAGATCATACCAGAGCATTCACACAGCCCATTGACTGAGTACAGTCCAGTTAAAAAGGATCAAACTTGATGGACTCAACAGAGACCAACGAAGGCAGCAAAGCTACTCCAAAACATGGAGACGCCAAGGGAGAACAACAAACTTATGTCAAACAGCACGAAACTTTGTCTGCAGGGAGTTTACTCTGAAATATTCCCTGAATTTCTGAGATATACTGGAGGTGGCTGGAGATAGTTCGGAAACGTATTTTTATGCAAAGGTGCAATAGTGCAGTATTTTGACAACCGTTGTGGTTGTGTGTGTAATTTTCTTAGTTATAGAATAAAATGAAACTTTATTTGTTGCCAGAGATTCACAGACAACCACAATACTTTGTTTAGGGCCCATCTGAAACACGATTTCCTCCGATTAAAAAATGCAGCCTTGTTATTTAGTAACTGCAGTAATTAAAATTTCATTGATTCCAATAATTGTGCGGCCCTAGATGCCGACCAGAGCAAAAAAACAACAATTAACCACTGAGCAATTGAATATAAACGACCAATGTGACAGTAATAAAGTGGACAAACTTAGCAGCAGTGGCCGAGAACACAAAGGTAAATCACCTGCTGTTCAGCTATGAGGTATGCATATTGGCAATGTCTCACCTCAGGATAAAATGCTGGACGCCTTTAGCAAAAGCTGTTCCTTTCAACACGACTTTACCGGTGAACCAGAGATTTACCGCATGTAACTAGAGATGATGAATCAAAAGTTAGGCTGACTCACTAGATGAACGCTTCACAGTGTGTAAGCTTGTGAGCCGCAGTGTAACTTCACATGCTAGCACCCCGCCTGCAACACCAACATCCCAGACGACTGTTTACTATGCAAAATACCAGCTGCACTTCAACACCAACCACGCCCACACGGTCTGTGATGGATGATCTGCTATACGTTAGCTTCAAAGAGATTAATGTTTAGTGTCTTAATAAAGGAGGTGGACACCTCCAACAGAATAAGCAAAGCCTAATTTTTTACAAGCGTTTATGTAGTTGGTGAGAGCGTAAAGTGTCCGACAGTGTTAGCATCATGACGTTAACCGTAGCGCAGTAACGTTACACACTGAAGACAGTCGATGTTTAGTTGGCGTCAGGCTAAGTTAGCGATACTTTGAAAAGAGATGGGTGCTTATGGGTTACAGCTAGCAGTCCTTGTTGGAGAAGACACCAAAAATCAGTTCTATTAATCAGTTTCATTTCTCATATTCAATGAACTGGCTGTCAAAAAGCTGAGGAATTAGCGACACCGCTAGCTAACGTCTGCTAGCGATAGCTTATGCAAATAGCCTGTTAGCAATGCAATAGGCCCACTTACTGTAGTCCAGGTCATCCATTTTTGGCGCTTTGCTTTTAGGCATAAATATTTCAGAGTCGACTGTCATTCAATAGCAGAAAAATATGGATATATGTGTAAATATATCCTCAAAATTATAGGGAAATAAATAGATAACAATGCTTCGTGTCGAAATCTTGGGCCGGAGACAAAGAAGGTGGCGACACAGGAAGTGGTGTCTGGCGTTCGGGCTGACAACGAGTAAATCTACTTCCGGTCATTTCTTTCAAAATAAAATCATTTATTTTTACACAATAATGAAATTGTTTGATATAAATAGTAAACAAGCTATAAATATATGATGAAAGATTAATAGGCTAGGCTTTTGAATTAATGTTTTTTGTGATCACGATGACGTGTTTTTTTTACGCTGTTCACAAGCAGTCACGCAGCCCTGTTGTGGGTGGAGGGCTGCAGAACACTGAACAAGTTAAATTTAGACCTCATTTTGCATGGAAAATATTGCAGTCCCGCCTGAGCAGTTGGACAGCCAAGACATGAGGGTATCAGTACCAAAGCGATGCTTATGTCTTCAGGTATACTAAGAGAAGATATTATAATACAATAGAGGCTCTTCATACAACATTTTGTCTTTTCATAGGGTACATAATAAAAACTCATATATAAGGTCAAATGAGTCTTTTTTTTTCCTGCTTGAGCCTCTTACGCGTACATCCATGAGATGTTAAGGTATCAAAACAATTGTCCTAAGTGACATTTATTGTAGCTGTAACTTTAAATGCTCCTTTAATGTCAAATGATGATGTAGAATGAGCAGGCCAATTACAGATATGACAAAGGTTTAAAAAGAAAGAGAGACATTTAGTGAGACCTAGAGAAGGCAAACCTTTAACATGAAATACATTCTTGATCTGTTTTTAATTCTCTCATATCAGACTACCAATAAATTGGTTTGTTTATATATAGGGGCGATATCCCCCAATACATAGGCTGATATGGTGGAGGTGAGGATATTTATATTTATTTCCAGATCTCTCTTGTCACCAGGTCTCTCTTGTAAAAGAGATTTTAATCTCAATGGGACTAACCTGGTTAAATAAAGGTTAAATAAAATGAAAAAAATACTGCTGCCTACTCTCTCACAGCATCCAGGGAGAACATATTTAGAGTTGGACACTTTCCACTCCTTACACGGCTACCCACAATACATGTAGATGACAAGAAGCTCGGTACAGCTCAAGGGGTCGAGCATAGAAAGTAAAAATGGTAAGAGAGGAAGAGAAAAGGAGAGGTATGATGGTAGAGAGAGCAATTCCATGGAACAGACGCTCACATTGTTTATTAGACGAAACACAATTGTTCATTGTATACTGGTGTACTGCGGCTCACTGAAATAAGAGACAAATGCTTTAATCAATGTGTATTAGGTCATGGTAAAACAATGCCATTAGATATCTGAAGAATGTTGTTGATAAGAGCCGTTTCCCTCTCTTCCTAACACGTCACCTGACCAGCTCACATCCACAGCAGTTAAATGAGAGAACATGGTGGTGTGCTCAGAGGCAGAGGCAAAAACACAGTGGAGGATTTGCTCGAGACAAACTTTTCAAGTTAAATTTATTCAAAATCATATATAACTATTAACTGTACATTATATATGTATATATTTCATAATTTTAGTAGTAATTACAATTTCATTACAGGCAGTCCACTACAGACATCTTAATGGCATTTTCAACTGAGGGGTCACACCCCAACATCGTCACATCAAATTGGTCTAAAACACCATGGTCCAAACTGTGGCCATAGGCAACAAAATGTCTAGCGGGGTCAATTGTCATAACTAATCTCTTAATATTGAGATGCTAATCTCTTAACATGGGCATATTCAAAATGTATAGATGCTTCTATTTGATAATGATACCAGCCTAGATTTGAAATCTCTGCTCCCATTTAGTAGATGTGTAGGCACGGTGTAATCGTGGTAGTCTGGCTGCCTCGTGCACCTAAAGCAAGCAGAATGGTGATATATATATATATATTTTTTTTTACAATATTCCTCTGTGGCCAGGTTTGGACGGTCTAGGAGCAATAGGACAAGATTACAAGGGCATTGATTTGTCCAGACAGAACCAATACATACAGTATGCTGACAGTGGCCCAGGGAGTCCACACACGGTCTTACTGATTGATATATGCTAATGATTTATCCTTTGTTCCGACTAAGTACATAGGCAGTCATTTTATTATAAAATTTACAAAAACGCATTCAATATGTCAAAAGTAGACACGGTTCCTAGTAGAGTTACAATGTCTGCTGTTTGATTTCACTTAGCAGCACATCATCATTTGGTAGCAGTACTTAGTTAAAGGCCCAATCCAGAATTGAAACGTACCACTTGTGAGCTTTGGTTATTTCTCTGGTTGAATATTGCCAGTTTTTATTCTCAAACGGATTCTTCTCTTGGTCCAAGGTCCGACAGTATACGTGACAACATAACAGGAGCTGTTGAATGTATTTATTTATTTTTTAATTTTACTTAAGTGTTTGTTTGTATTCATTGGAACAAAAATGAAACTATTTTGTGTTACAGTGGGATTTGAAAGTTGCAAATAGATTTCATTCTAATCAGCCAGTCCAACCTTCAAAATCAATGTGTGATCTAATTGATATATTCAGCCCATTCCAGACTGGGACTTTAATGTGATTCATTCAATATAGAATCTGGAGAAATATTAAGCTTATCCATTTTCTACAAGACAATGTATCTGGTTCGGTATTACTCTTTAGGTCTATCTAAACAGCTACAACCAACTCTAGTGGTCTGAGTTTCTGTTGCTCCAACTCGTTATTGCGCACTATAAATGGCATCAGTGACGACAACAGAGGCATATAACGCCCTCTGATCACTCTTTCCACAGAAGATAACTGACAAGTGCGTGCTCCTTTCCAGACAGAAAATGGTGCTGAGCGGTAAAATGTGTGTGATAGTGGAAGATTTCTTGAAAATGAACAATCTAAAACCATTGACAAAGAAGCTTGCTTTGTTCAGACAATTTTATGTTCAATATGTTGCAAAGTAATAGTCTGATATCATTGACATCAACGTCATCATCATGCATCCATTTTCTAAGAAAAACAGGCAGATTATGCAAAAATATCAGTAATGGTCACCGTTCAACAGTTCCATTGATCTTACTACTGCACTGACCCTGAAAAGTTTGATCTCTCCGTGTTGTTCTAAATCAACTCGCACATTCATGAGTACATTTGAAAAGTCTTTAGGGCTTACTTATATCCACTGATGCACAGCAGTGGAGAGAACAGAACAATGTGCTGAAAGATAATGGTATATGGCGGCTCTACCAGTACTTCCCCAGTACATAAACACAGCTTTGCTTTTTACGTAGTGGACGGACGCTCTGATACGTGGATGGAGATTTGCTGAGTAAGAAGATTTAGACTTCTTATATAAGTCAGAAAGGGCAAAGTCACAGCAGTTGTACTGTCCAGTGGTGGATAAGGCATTCCTTCAGGGACGGAGGTTTTGACATGGAGACGGTGGGGGGGCATCTGGATGGGGGGTTTTGGCCCCAGTGGATCTGAATGTGTTTTAGAGCATTTCATGTTTTAAGAACAGCTTCCTCTGATTGGATTCCGATTTCTCTCCATCTCATTGTAAGGCAAAAATCAGGTAGTGCTTCTCTGCATGCATGCATACTACAATGTATACATCCAACACATGCACTATCTGCAAAAACAATTCCATAAACATTCGCTTGTTCTTCCCTCTTATTATCCCAGGCTGTGCCGTTTTCACGCTTCTCAGGGTAAGCTGAGCGTAATCCAACAGCTGTGCAATGAGGCGCATTTTTCATCCATTTTCAAATTCACTATTAATCCCTGCAGTCATGCTCCGCTGACGCGTGGCTCGGTGGGTGATCCCTTTCACTAAACCCCAGAAAAACAGTTTCTGCAATCCAGGCTATTTTAAGTCTCTCGGGGGGGTTTTTGCTCTTTCTCTCCGAGTATAGATAGAGAGAGAGATTACGTAATTCAGGAGAGTGCTGTATCGGTCAATCGGCTCGACCAATCCCTGGTCAGAATCTGGTAATCTTCACCCCAGAGTCGCCGACGATGAGACGGGCCATGGAAGGATGAACCTGTGGAAGATTTGAGAGATCGTAAACATTAATACCGCTGAGAGGTCTCACAGCGACTGATTAACATCAGCACAGGCAGCATTAACACTTACTACATAAAAATACATCTGCTGCACACATGTGCTCACACACAGCCACCCACACACACACCGTCACCTCTTTATTACTGGAAAACGTTTAAACAAAGCATTCAAACAAAGAGAGCTTTTATCCCACCTCAGGAAGCACAAAGCATTAGAAGTTTCTCTTTCTTATCTTTGTGGTTATATAACCTCTACATTTAACAGCAAATGAAATGTATTTGAGTCTTTCTGAAAAAGATCGGAAGAGCG
>OMOV01087684.1:0-10104 GCA_900312565.1 Beryx splendens | reverse complement strand
GGGGGGGAGAGAAGGAGTCAGTTTTACGAGCTGTTTTTCGAGAGGGGGTCTCTGGCCATATGGTTTCAATTACAAGCTACACTAATCAGTTAAATATTTGAATCTAATACTGAGAAAGGGAGAAAAGATGACAAAAACCTTCTGTGTCGGTGTAACGACACGGGCTGGTGTCAACTGAGTAGGTGGATTTCCTTTCAAATCAAAACCCTGAAAAAGGTTTTGTATGTCATATGTTGAATGAAATGGTTGAGAACGAACGCTGTTATTAACCGATGAAGAGCAGTTTCATTTAGTGCTTTGAATTGACTGAATTGAAAGTGAAATGCCCCAAGGTTTGTTTTATGAGGAGCATACACCATAATAAACCTCAAAGGACTCTCTGTCTGCCAAGAATGTAGATACACTGACTCATAAAACGACCCTGTGCGTATGCTTTAAACATTTGGTCTGTGTTGTGTCATGGTCAAGCAATTTGGGAGTGTGCTGAGATAATCAGAATTGTGTGTTTGTCTTTCTTTGTTCGCAGGTCCAGATGGATGTGTACTGCAGCGATCTCAGCCTGAGAAGTGCACCAGTCAACCTTCCTCACGGTATCCAAATGCTGGACCTCTCACGGAACATGCTGCAAAACCTGACCCAGGAAACGCTCGCGTTTCACACCGGCCTCCGTCAGCTGAATCTCCATTCCAACAAGATCCACTTCATCCAGCCCGGTTTGTTCAAAGACATGGCAAATCTAAAAGTCTTAGACCTGTCCAGGAACTATCTCGATGTTTTTGCTCATTCCAAGACCAACATCGGGCCTCTTACAGCTGTGGAGTCGCTTGATCTTTCAAGCAACGGGCTGTATACGGGGATGACGGACTATTTCATAGGCGAATCTCCATTGCTGGCAAACCTTTCTCTGAATGGCAACAGCATCACCAAAATAGCAAAAAACACTTTTGGGGGATCCTTGGCCTTGAGAAACATCAACCTCCACAACAATGTCATCTTGGAGATTGAAGACGGTGCGTTTGATTCGTTGCCGCATCTGACTGAACTCGATTTGTCCAAGAATTCCATCACTTGCATCACAGACTTCAATCTCTCTCAGTTAAAAGTGCTTAATCTCAGTAAGAACAGCATGGAGACTTTCCAAACCACAGACTCAGATATAGTCTATGATCTCCTTTACCTTGATCTCAGTGAAAACAAAATTCCTTATTTTCCCCTTCTCCCTAGAAGGAACAAGCTCATGTACCTGGACGTTTCGCGAAACCGACTCAGGAGTGTCAATGTTACCGGAACAGCAGAGGAACTGGCAAACTTCGGGGATGCATTTTTAGCTCACGCTCCACCTGATTTAACCAGACATCAAATCTTCTCAAATTTGATATACCTGGACCTGAGCTACAACCAAATCAAAAGCATACCATACTCCTTTTTCTGCAGTATGATATCACTTGAGGTCCTGAATGTGAGCAATAACTGTATTGGGTCCTTTTTTGTTGACGAAGAGGGCTTTCTAGAGAACTTGAAGGTCCTAGATCTCAGCTATAACGCCCTGCAGGAACTCTCCTTTGAGGAAAACACCCTACAATCACTGGAAGAGCTCTTCTTACAAGGAAACGTCCTCACCACCCTGGACCCTCGAACATTTCAAAGACTTCCGAGTATCAAATCCCTGCAACTCCAGCAGAACGATCTGAGGATCTGTGTCTCGCAGCAGAAACAGACCAAACCACCTCTGAAAGACCAAAACCACTACAATCCTCCAGGTTGTGTTGCTTTCTCCTCTGTGCGGACCCTGCAGTTCCTGTACCTCTCTGAAAACAATCTGAAGGCTCTGCCTGAGTTTGCCTTTTACAACACTCCTCTGAAGTTACTGGACCTGTCCCTGAACCCAGGGTTAGAGATGGACCCGAATTCCCTCTCTGGTCTCGAGAATTCCCTGGTTCACCTCTACCTGAGGGAGAACAACATTTCCAAACTCAACACAGACCTGTCCTCGCTGAGCAGTCTCAAATTCGTAGACCTGTCGACCAACCAGTTAACCACTCTCCCCCTGTGGAACAAAGAGTCCTCCATCGAGTCACTGAACCTGCAGAACAACAACCTGGTCACCCTGGAGTACGACACCGTGCTCGCTCTGGAGCGCTCTCTAAAAACCCTCTACATGGGCTCCAATCCTCTCAGCTGCTGCAGCAACCTTCGCTTCCTCCACATGGTCCAGCGCTCTGCTGTGGTCGTTCCGGACATCGAAACCGTGACTTGCGTCTACCCGCAAGACTCGGAGCCCGTCAACATAGAGAGGGTGACCCACGAACTGTGTCAAACTCTGGACATTAGAAGTGTGAGCATAATTGTCATTGTAGTGATTGTTGTCGTTTTGATGATCGTGTCGGGACTGCTGTTTAAGTTTTGCCACTCAAGGAGACGAAAGCACAACAGAAGCTTCAATGCCTGATGACTGTCCCCAAAATGAATGTACAGAAATGAACAGTGGACATAGAGGGACATGAGGGAATTCATACTTTGAATTTTTGCAGTTTTTCTATTGTGAGAAGGCGGGTGGTTTTTATATCTAACCACAGGGGGGGGAATCGTTTATTGGTTGAAGGAAAAATCCACCCTAGAACACTTTAACTCTGTTAGAAAAACAGCTTGGCGATGTATCTTGCATTTCTGGGTCCACTGTGTTGTTTAGTGGTGTGTTTCCTGTTCCCATGGAAGTGACCAATCATAGACAACGTGACATCACATCAGGATATTTCCAGCGCAGCTAGAATGGAGTTTGATGGCAGAAAATGTTTCAGTGATCTAAAACATCAACTGTGAACGTCAGGTTTTGGTGTCAGTCCCTCAGAATCAAAGAGCAAGAGCTTCTTTTACCGTTTTACACCGACGTTCAACAATCACACGGGGAGAAACCCATCGCAGACGAAGCAGAGAGACCGATTTCTTCACGGACCAGAATGCAATGCAGCCAGAAGACATGTTGCGTGTCTCTAATCCAAATCGCTAATTGAATTGAAAGTCGATGAGGCAGGTTGAGGGAAAGTTTCTACACCAAAAAAGTAAACTACAACACTTCCTCACAAAATCACCCCTGCAGCACAGTAACTGATGTTATATGGCAGTGTAAAAGTATCTGAGGGGGGATTTTTCCTTTACGATGAAAATAAAGAACAAAACACTACCAGCGATAGTGAATCAAAACGCGCTTCGTTCATGAATCATGAATGAGTAAATGTAGTTGTGATTCACCTCATGTAGGTTGGGAGTCATTTAAAGTGACTGCACAGTGTCCAAGAGAATGTTATGTTTTAAAAGCAATACCAAGGATTCCTTTTACCCACGTAGTTTGCACTTTAATTTCCTCTTGTGCGTATCTTCCTCTTGTTTGTGATTGTATCTTGTCCCGTGACTGTTCACACTAAGAGATGAACTGCGCTAGCATTCCAAGAAGTGTTTCATACGTCGATGTAATTTATTGTTATTTTCGTGGCTATTGCGATCGAGCTGGTCGTTCTAAATGGTATATTTTCTTGACTGAGACGAGAGAAAAGCTACGAGGAACATAGACCAGCGTTGTGACACAATTTGATCCCGAGCCAGCAGGGGAACTTGTGGTTTCTCTGGACAGAATATAATTGAAATTGACATTAAAATGTTCATATAAGGGTTGAAGCTCAAAGCTGGACGAAGCACTGAAATTAATAACTGTTGTGTGCCCCGCCATACACTCATATTTCCTTTTGTTGGAATGAATAAGAAAACCAGCGCTGTACTGAAGTGGGCTACAGACTTGTTCTCTAGAATCCACGTTTAAAACAATTTTTATCACGCTTGATTATGAAGCCAAAATGATGATGTCATGTATTATTATTATTATTTATAGCTGAATTGTTGTGTCTTCTCATTCTGGGACTGACCTCTGTACACAATGTAAGCAATGTTGGTGAATGAAATGAAGGCTATTTTCTACCCTGCGTTCACAGACTGTGAGAACGGTCACTCACAATTTCTCGTGTGACAAAAACACGCAACTGTATGAAAGCTACCGCCACCAGCCTATTCAAATAACTTTACGCTTCATTATTTAGCTAATAGCATAAAGTGATATTTCATTTTGTAACATTTGGAGTTTTGAGCTAAATTGGCAGTGGTTTTATTTGGTAACATTTTAAATGAAGCGGTGCTCATACGGCATCAGCATCACATTATAAGCACATTGTGAGTACATGGTTATTATCATCGGAGCATGGTATAATAATAAACACTTTGGGGATTGAACACTTTATGGGGAAACTGTCCTCTGACATGATATTAAACTGAATGTAATTTTCTGATGTTTGTCTTGATAATTACATCAAGTAGAATGTTACCATTTATTTTTCTAGTGCAAGTCTGAATATTATTCTTTAGCTAAGAAGCGGGGAGATCATATTATTTCATTCTGTGTCCTTTGGTGTCCTTTTCAAAACAGTACTGCTCTGTACCGGTGTGTGAGTGTTGGTGAATTCCACATGCAAAATATCTCTCACGTGAATGCAAAAGTTGGATTAGATCATGCCACAGTGTTCAAAAGCATGCAAAACGGGTGTATCTTCAAGGCTTCTGCAGTACTCTAGGTGGAAGAGGAGATCTTCCTACACCTTATTCACTCTGGCAGCCATCTTGGTTTGACTCCTGTTCGAGTGGCAGTAGTAGAAGCAGCCATGGACGACAAAGGATGGTGTTCTTTTTAGGATGTATGCACTACAAAACACACAAGCTTAAGTACATGCTGCCGCCCATCAATGTTTTCTCAAGTGATCTGAAATAGAACTTAATATGACTTACAGCGAGCCAGTGAAGCGCAAGACTAAGACCGGGGTTATGCGTTGGATAGCTTACTTGCAGCAAAAGCCTGTAGCAAGTAATTGTAGCTACTAATGCATTTATGAACTTTTTCAATGTGTCGGTTTGGCCAAATTGTGTCACTTTATAATTCAAATAGTCTTTGAAAGAATGTATTTTTTTTTAAACTTCCGTTTTGCTACACATTCAACACTTTGTTTCTTGATCCAGGAGAGTGAAGTGGTGGTTCGGTCGGGGAAAAAAACATGATTCTACCTTCTGATGCTCAAACGGTAGACTGGTAGAAGACGGTTGTGTAGCAATTTCTGACATTAAAAGTAATAAATGCAGTTGATATCACAAAGGGTTTTCCAGAAAACTCATGGAGACTCATTTTGTAGCATTCTCCTTACTGGACTGGTACGTGAGCTTGCTAGCTAGTCTAGCTTCGTTACTTGTGTCCTATATTGAGCTGGAAGTTCTAGTAAACGATGTGCCGATGGGTGAAGTGGCTGAAACTACTTCATGATCTCAGCTAAAACGGGCGGATTTTTACGTAAAAACTTTGCCCAGTGTAGCTTCAAAACTACCATTTCTCTGTCAGAGATGATCAGGTTCTTCTATCCTCAGTCTTTTCATTTACGAGTGGTGAACTTTCTCCAGCACCAGACCCCCAGCTCCATGTGCCTGCTTTGCTCTTGTGTTTACGTTTGGATTAAGGCTATCAGGTTGAGAATGTGCTGTTCGCCGTGAGAAGCATTATGTCCACAGGCTGATGAAGGCCTCCTTCCCCTCAGTGACTCAGACCCTCCATCTCCTCCTTCCCTCCCCGTGCGAAAAACAAGCGTTCGCTGTGGCCAATTCGCTGTCCGGGGCGGTACGGGAAGCTGTCGACGGGCGTGTTTTACGTCAAAGGGGAAAACGGTTCTCCATCAATGTCAAGGCAGGAATGAGAACCTCAGTTGATCGGCGAAGAACTTTCTCTCGTTAGTAATGGGTCTTTATCTTCACATTAGTATGCTTTGCTTTCTGCCAAGACTCTGCTTTCATTGGGTGCTTGTGTTTAACAAAAGTATATAATGCTTAAATGAGGAGATGCAGTTTCTCTGCGCTTTGAAGAAGTTCCCAAATCAGGAATAACATTCACAGAAGTAGCATTTGCTTAAGTAATCCTATTTTCTGAAGTCCAGTGTTATATTCTCCTTGGTGCGCCCGTGTTAGGCTACAGCGTTCCTACTCACTGCCTTCAAATGGCACAGGTAGGTTTCTTTTACTCACGGCTTCATTTGAGTTGAGATTTCAGTCATGTAGCAATGCTTAAGTGGAGTGCAACTAATCAGTTACAGGAAACCCAAAACTAATCTACATCCTCACTGTCCGCAACCGATTCCTTAATCTGATAAGGAAATCAAATGTCTCAGACTGTGTTTGTGTAAGAGGTAATTATGTTCGCCGTCCGCCCTAATTAACATGCGCAACCCTTCTGCCGTCTGTTCCCAAGTTACATAACTGATGATCTACACTGAAGCCCAGGCGTATTCCACATCCGCCCCGGAATTTTATGCGGCCCTTTTAATGACGCTTCCCTTTTTTTTTTAAGCACCAACGCAAAATCAGTAGTTGAATGATTCATTTTTTAAAGCCTAAATTAAAAATGGAATTTTTGTTGGTCTGTTTTCTGAGTGAATTTTCAAATATGTAATTAATAATCTGAATACAGGGTTTCAGTCAGAGTAATTCTTTGTGGATTGTATATTACTGTATGTGAAAAAAGACCAATGTTAGCTCTGACTCATAGATGTTTATCTCAATAAAAAAGCTTTTTGGAAAGGAATAAATGTGTCAGGGTTCGGACAATTAGGTCTGATTCACACTGACTCACAGCTGAGGCATCCTACCATGGACTGAGCGCCACACTGTTTCTGAGACACACCTACAACAAGGATTTAATGAGTGTCCATGGTGTTGCTGATGAGCCATCAATTAAAAAGGCCTTTTCAACACGATTTTCAATTTCATGACAGCATGAACTGACCACTGACGGTACACTGCAGCCTTCAAAATGGCTTGTCGCCTTGTTCTAACTGCCAACAGTAGCAGAGTGTAAACCTTTCTCACTGCAGCTCCAATTAGGAAAGCCTCTAAGGAAGTCACAAACAGTATGGGGCAGGAAGAACACCCTGCTACCATCTGGCCCTTCCAGACGCTGCCATAGGAGGACAAACACATTCAGTCAACAAGCTTCTGCAGAACTGAACCTCGCGAAGTCAAGCCAACATTCAGATCTGCCTTCTGTCTCTCAGCTGTTAGGATCTCCACTTGTTTCCTATGCAGCTTCACTTCTTTCAGAAGACAAAAGATTTTAACGCTCAACAGATTAAATTACTGATTTAAATGACGTGTTTTGCCTGTCCTATGGGATTGGCATTGGTTGGAAATTAACCCCAGATGTCTGCTAATTGGACGAGCCTGTGTGTGTGACTTCTGTTCATTCACTGTAAATGCCGCTGTGGGAGGTCTGCAGCACAGGAACATTTAACTGTTCTGTCAGCGTTATGGGATTTGGGCTTTAAACTACCGTGTACGCACCACTGTTTTTTAAATTGTCTTAAGTTCACTAATAACTGTCATAAATCCAAAATGTCTGTACTGAGTGTGAATGTGACACTTCTTTTTTGACAGTTAAGTTTTTACTCATTTTTACTTTTACTACTCATATTATCATCCCTGACCTACAAAAAGTTACACTGAATTATTTTAAAGGGATGTGTAAGCATCCCTTTAAAATAATTCAGTGTAACTTTTTGTTATAGGGATGGGTGGAAAGACCATCAAGATACACTACTCAAGTACTACTTTGCTGAAATTTTACCATTAAGTACCATAAAGATTACTGTTGTAAAAATCTATCAAGCAAAAAGCTCTTACATGTTGGCTAATCAGTGTAAATGTTACACTGCATTAGCTACATTCTCATGCAATGTAAAAAGAATGACAGCAGAAAGTTCAATACATCATACATATTACACATTATACATGTTGCACTTCTAAAAATTAGATTCTGATATTTATATTATTCAATCTGTTATTTAAAGGTCCGTCCCTGTTGTTCTACAATGTTACATAGTTTCTTTTGCTAGCTATCCAACTAGCTAGCATTAGCTAGGCTAGCTACACAACAAGCAGGCTAACGCAAACCAGTAACAGTAGTTGGACGGAGGGCTTTTCGGCTAACGGCCTGAGCTATCATGGATAAATTAAAGCATGTAACGAAATTTATGATTATGCCACTTTCTGATGCAATTATAATGGAGAGCCTACAACATGTGTACTCTATAATGGAGTGATTTTAAATGTCAAAACAGTCAAAACATATATACAAGTAAATGGAAAATTACTGAATTCAAAAAGTCCTGAAAAAGTACAAGTAGACACAAAAAAACAACTCAGTTGCAGTAAAGTAGAGTAAAGTAAAGAGTAGGCCTAAATGCCATTTGTTACTTCCACTTTAGGTTGCAGGAAAGATTCCCTGGACTCTACATGGAGATTACGTGAGACCACTACACAGAAACATGATTTATCTTTCCTCCGTGGCTTCACCTCTCCAGGGCAAAGTCAAAAATAGACAATAGTGGACCCTCTCTTCCCCGGGGAGGGGCGGGGTCATCTTAGTTCAGTCTCTGAAGGGACTGACCAGTTCAAATCTATGCACCAGATTGCAGTTTTACCCTTTCAAAATCCTCTTTGTGAATCCGGTTACTTTACCTTCACCAGAACAATGTTGGCAGTCATGCCACATCATTTGCTTCAAACTGTTCCTCTTCTTCTTTTGTAAAATTCCAGCTCGTTTTTTTTCTTGTTTATGAGATGACCACAGATAGGGTCAGAGTGCGGGAAATATTTGCGGTTCCTTAATTGGAAGCAGACCTCAGTTACTTTCCTCTTCTGTGTGAACACACGTTGAGTCATTTTTTAAAATTGAACCTTTATTTATGCAGGTTTAGCCTAGTGGGGGATAAAGAATCTCTTTTACACAGGAGGCCTGGCCCAGACTAGACAGCAGCAGCACATTTAGTTACAGACATAACAACAATAAACACATTTCATTAAAACACTGTACACTATCTCAGGGAAAGTGAGAGAAAGAGAAAATAAGATTCATCTTCTATAGTCCTAACAACTGCTGTAAAGCGTTCCTTCAGTCGTAATATCTTTCTGTGGACCCTCACTGAAAAGAGAAGAGCCGTCTCCATCCGATAGCTCTCACAACACAGTCGTATATCACTGTTATGTTGTCATGTGGAAACCTCGGAACACCAATTTTAGTAATGTTGTTGATTTAACTTGAATTGAAAGATTACATGGTCACCAGAAAAAGCTTTTGAGAACCTTTCCAAACCAAACCCACTGGATAAAAACAAGTCTGTTTTTGAGAAGCTGACATTTTGGAGGTACAGACGTTTTCACCCAACACTGACAATATGTTATTTTATGAACTCATAGATGTCAACTAAATATACACTCATACCCTCTGTTATATGTGAATGAGGTGTACTGTGTGAGATTATCTGAAATAACACTAATCAGTAAATAGAAAAATAACCGCAATCTGTTCCATTTGCTAAAAAACAAATTACAGATAGTTAAAAAATTATAGACAAATCATTTCATGCAACTTTAAAGGGGCAAAAGGCAAGAGAGTTTTCATAGCACAAAATGACCGTAATATATCTGACAATATATCTCGTTTTCAAGTCAAAAAGCAAAAAAGCAGGAGCCTATTATTATGATGACACGTCACCGCTTCACGGGACGTTTCTGCTGGATATCTGCTCTCATTAGCTAGCTTCCTTTTCTCTAATGTGAACATTTTTTAAATATGAAAATATTGTTTATGTCAGTTGCAGGCCACCGTAGCTCATGGAGATGGAGGTACTCGTGTACTCGTGTAGGAAGAGATCAATTCTATCAATGTTGTTGCAGTTCCTACTGGTCGCCCACAGAGGGTGATAAAGGTCACAGATTACTCACTACCCCTTTAATAGCAAATCATGCTTCAGATCAGTCTGTCTGTTGTATCCATTTAACATATGTATTGTTTTAGTGGAGAAAGTAAACCAAAAGTAAGTGAAAGTAGTATTACAACACTTTTTTAGAGTAATCCAACGCATTATACTATCGACTGAACTGGGTTAGCAGGTATTCTGACTACTTTCTGAAAGCAAACGTCACACTCCTGTCGAACACGAAGCACCAGGCAAAAGATCGGAAGAGCACACG
>OMOV01087637.1:9092-28043 GCA_900312565.1 Beryx splendens | reverse complement strand
CCCCCAATTATATCTGCATCCAACACATACACTAAATTTTTAATTGCTTAGTGTTTTTAGAAGCACAGTAGAGTTTTACCCAAATCCATTTTATAGTTGGGTCACAAGCACCTTTTCCCCTTTAAAAAAAATTGAGTCATAACACAAAGTGCTTATGCAGTGATTATGATTCAATTATCATTTATTGTGTTACAATGTGATGCCATATATACATATTATATATACATGTACTGAATGATATTCAACTCTCACTCCGGCTCTTGTTTTCCCATAGCTGGAGCCGCTGGGTAATAAAACTGCCAGACAGGATTTTTCTGCTGAGACTGGACTGAAATGTCCATCCAAGGTAGGAAATTGTGACTAATTACACACTCTGTGCTAGGAATATTATATTATATAATGTATGAATGTGGCCAGAGATGGTGTGATGGCTAACAACCCCTGCATCTGGAGCCTCCAGATCTACATTTGAATCTTGCCAGAACCTTCTCTGCTGTGTCTCCTTTATTAGTTGAATGGATTACTCATGCTTGTTTTATTGAAAATGAGTAATATTTGTGAATGTACGTTTCATTTTCCTATAGTCATCTGCTGCCATCATGTAATGTTAACACAATATGATTCTTCTTTTTATTCTCAGACTTCACCATATGTTCGTACCTATAACAACAGCAATTACACATATGGCGGCCCCGCACCAACGCCGGGACCAATTCCTGTAAGCATATCTACATCTTGGAAGTTCATTTTTTTAAAGAAGACTATTTAAGTGACTTTCTTGAGGTCATTCTACACATCCCCAATGTCTGACCGTGTCTCTTTCACCCCCCAGAACTGGGGAAGCGACTTCTCCTGCATGGACCTTGCTCCATCCGACTCTGTGCCTACTTCAGGTGAGACGGAGAAACAATCATAAAGCCATTATCAGCAAACAGCTGGGATGATGGTGTGTTTATCAACTGGATGTGCTCTTTCATCATTCATAGCTCACAAGCTGAGACCAGCAGACATCAAGGTGGTGGCAGCGCTGGGAGACTCCTCCACTGTAAGTGTCAACATATAACCTCAAACAGAACCCAAGTAAAGGCGATTCAGTTCATAAGAATGAGAAGGAGACATGTCATACCAGACAGCTGGATTCATAGAAAATATTTGACATTTTTCTGTGCAGCTTTTCCAAAAATGTCTTTCACCTGCTTTAGGCTATTACATGAAATGCTTGAGAATTTGTGTGTGTGTGCGTGCGTGTATGCGTGCGTGCGTGCGTGTGTGTGAGTGAGAGTGAAAGCGGAATATTCAGTATTTGGCACCGACTGTGTGAACCTGCTGATATCGGCTAATGCCGTTACTGAACTATGAGCCCTCTAATCATTCGTTATCAGCCATCCAACTTGCATTGGCGATGATTGCCCCTTTCATGTCCAAGTCTTTGTTAATGTTGCCACTTTGATCGAGCACTTGTGTATATCTGTGCCAAGCCGTCTCTCTGTGCCCTCTGCAATTTCTTCTGTGTGTCTTCACATGGCGCTGAGGCTTTGCTTGTCCTCTGTTTGCAGGCGGGTACTGCCGCTAAAGCAAAGAGCCTGTTTGACCTCAAGAGAGAGTATAAGGGAGTCGCATGGAGGTACAGTAACCCTGCATGGTCAATGAGTACACAATATGCACTGTCTCACTGCTTAGTATTGTACAAACCACACAGTTTGTTGCTTTTTCCTGCAGCATTGGAGGGGATGCGACTCTAGAGACTGTCACAACACTACCAAGTGAGTTTATGCCACATGTTTTATGAATGAATGATTACTCATACCTGGCAGAAATGACTATTTCTCTACCATAGGAGATAGAGATTGGACACTGTGTTATGCTGAGGAACATTCTTTTCATTATTATCACTTATTGGATGCCATTTTCAGTGTGATAAATCAGATTTAGGAGAAGTGAACACAACAAAACATAATCTTTACAGTTTGATATTGAGCTACACATGTGAAATATAGCCTAACTTTTTTAAAGTTTAAGCTGGGATGATTTTCAAACAGTGCGTGTTGTTGTTTCACATATTACATACATACTGAGAGAATTCCACACTTTCACGTCTAGGGATGCACCGATCCGACTTTTTCAGTCCTGATACGATACTGATACTGATACCTGGGCTTTGGGTATCGGCCCATACCGAGTAGATCCGATACCAATGTTTCATTAATAAGCTGTATGCCTCACTGTGTGGAAGAGACTGGGATCATTCTTTTATGTGTAAGACAACAGGCTTGACTTAAACATTGCTTTCCTAACTTTGTAAAACAAAATGTAACAAATAAATACATAGATATAAATGTACTGAATTGTTATTCATTAAAATAATGGTATCCGATACCAGATCGGCCCATTGTCACGATATCTGATCCAGCTATTTGAGTCAGTATCGGACCGATATCCGAGATCAGTATCGGTGCATCTCTATCACATCTCATACTCCACACACCTTTTTCCCCATCTGACAAGTGGACTAAAACCTTCTCCCTTGTATCTCCTCAGACATCCTGAGGAAGTTCAACCCCTCTCTCCAGGGCTTCTCCAAAGGGCAGGGGTCAAAGCAGAAGGGCTTCAACATGGCCGTGGCTGGAGCCAAGACCTCGTATGTGCAGACGCTTTGTTTTTACTTAACTTCCTTATGTATTAGTTGTCCTTTTCTCCCGTCTTACCACCTACTGCCTGTCTTTGTCGTGTCTCCAGTGAGATGCCAGCGCAAGCCCAAGCCCTCATCAAGGCCATGAGAGAAAACAAGGTGAGACTCCCCCGATGCCGAGTGGCTCATGTGAATCTCTGCAATGCCTCAGTATAATCCTCTCTCTCTCTCTCTCTCCTCTCCCTCTCTCTCTCTCTCTCCTGCTCATGCTCTGTGCGCGCGTCACACAGAAGGTGGATTTTGAAAAGGACTGGAAGCTCGTGACAATATTTGTCGGGGGAAATGATCTTTGCAGTTATTGCATGGACCAAGTAAGTTCCCCTGTACATGCATATACAGTACAAAATTAACTGTGCATTCCTTGATATGGCACTGAAATACAAACATACCTTTCGCAGAATAACCTGTCACCCAAGAATTACAGCCACAATCTTATGGTCAGCTTGGACATGTTTTATAAAGAGGTGAGCCACTGAATGTTCAAAACTAGAGGAGATTCATGTCATGAGGAATAGTGCGCCATGTTTTTCTACCTTTCTCACTGCCCCCCCCCCCTCTCCTTCTCTGTGTCTGTAGGTACCGAGGCTGCTGGTCAATGTGGTGGAGGTCTTGCAGATAGATCCACTGAGAACAGTTAAGAAGAACGACCTGGGCTGCACCCTCTTGCAGAGGTTTGTTTTGTATCCTTCCATCTTGACTGATCTGTGTTTTTGATTACCTGCCCATACCTAGCTAGTCGCCTACAGCATCAGGACTTATGTTGCCAGCTCTGATGTGCAGTCGTTGGAAATTTGCCACTTTTGCGACAAAGCGACTGCTGATTCAGCGGTTGATACATAAGCAGTGTGTTTTCACTCCTCACAGGCCTTACTTCTGTAATATTAAGCATTCAGAACCAGTTATTTTCACTAGATCAGTCACGGAGTTGCATTTAAATTCTCAGTGAAATCTCAGCAAGGGGAGAATTAATGGGAACAAATGTTTTTACAGGGCCAACTGTCCCTGTGTTATAAATGCAGAGGAAAGCTCTCCAGAGCTTGAAGAGATCAAACGAATTAATCAGGAGTACCAGGTGAAAGCAAAGCGCTTTTCCAAATATCTATTTATATACCCTTTCAAAAAAACTAGAGTTCCCTCTGTCATTCGTCTAACCTTCCTGTTTCTGTTTTTTCCCTAGGCTGAGACTCACTATCTTATCTCTGGGAATCGCTATGATGGAAGAGAGGACTTCACCGTTGTCCTTCAGCCCTACTTACGCAATTCCTTTGTCCCTTACATCGGAGTAAGTCACAGAGACACACAGTTTAGATGCACACCCGTACACAAATAATCAAATGTATGCTGAGATGACCTCGTGTTTCACCAGGAGGGCGAGGCTGACCTGAGTTTCTTCGCCATGGATTGCTTCCACATCAGTGAGCGGGCGCACGCTGAGATGGCCATCGCCCTCTGGAATAACATGGTGAGAGTGAGACAGTCGCGCTGGAACTGCACTCGCATTGATCTGTGCTTCCCAGCGGTCTTTGTTCTGGTCTGAGGTTTCACCGAATTTCTCTGTTTTAACAGCTGGAGCCAGTGGGAAGGAAGCAGGCCTACAACAACTTCACATATAATCGCTCCAAGATTCACTGTCCCTCTGAGGTACATCATGCGCTAAGAGTTCTGGAATTCTGGTTGGTCAAGACACATAACATGTACTCGCAATGCTGTGGGTTTGAATCTGGCTCTGAAGTGTTGCATGTCAACCTCTCTCCCTCTCTCTCTCTCTCTCTCTCTCTCCCTGTATCCTGTAACTGCCACGGTATACTTTCTAATAAAGCAATAAAGCAATAAGATGGCACCTACATAGGGTATAAACAGAGTTAGTCCTACTCCTCACCAGCCTTGTTATTGTTATATCTCACAATAGCGAGGTCAGACATAGTTTTGTAGTGAATTTTAACAACGGTCTAGCCAACAGATCGTTCCCACCACATTTTGACTCTTTGATTCACTGACTAGGATTCGACCCACAATCCCAGGAGTGTACTAGTCCAGGAAATGACTCCTGTGTGTGAATCTTCAGTACATACTGTGTTGCTACAAGTCTACAAAGATGCTTAGAACTATTTTCTCTGTCTTGTAGGCTCATCCCTTCATCTTCACTAAGATGAACAGCATTCCAGGTCTACCGGTGACCCCCACCACCACCGCTGCTCCACTCACCGACTCAACCACCAGCTCCAGTCCCGTTACAACCGCTCTTGTGCCCAAGTGTCCCTCCTCCATACCGGTGTGGGTGCCGGTGGTTGTGGGGATAATCAGCTTGCTAGTTGGTATTAGTGCAGCCTGGCTGATTGTCTCCTGCACTCAGAGGAAACATGTGAAGGGAGCAGTGGAAATGAAAGGAACTGTTTTTTAATGGGATTGTGCGTGCACGCACACACACACACACACACACACACACTAGTACTCGTTTCACTTGTCAAGAATTTTGTATTGTCTATACTGTAGCCTCAAGTAAAGATTTGTTAATTTTTTATACTGCCCAGAGAAATTGTGAAATTTTTTATGCATAGGTGATTGTCCACTATGAATCCACGTTTTGTATGATGTCTCCTCACTCATTCTTATTTATTGAAACAATAAAATGTCTGCTATACTTGAATCATGTTTGATGCTGTATTTCGATGTCTCCTTAATTTCTTGAAGATGGAGACACTCGCGTTGAGCCCATCGAAACTGACTGGTTCATGCCCTATCAGCTGTATAATATCTGATATATCTCTAATCTAAATATATATATAGGATTTTTGATAAGATAAATGATTCCGATTAAATCAGGTTGAATCAGACTATGGCATGGTGTAACTATAGCATATCATACCCTTTCCGGTCATCATACCGCTGTTGTTAGTAGGCTACCTTTCACAAGGAGGCTGGCACCACCAGCAACACAGCCAAATTAACGCTAATATAGAAAAGTATAGTTAACTATTGAAAAAATGTTAATGCAAATTGGAAATGGATAAATTGAGAAATAGGGTTCAATTGTTTTATGGCATTTCAATTTTCAAATTTGAGGTAAAATTTGAGAGTTAGTTTTAACCATAAAGCTGGACAAGCCTTCAAAAATATAACGAAATTACCTTTGCATTTCCATTTTACATTCTCAGAGAACAAGCTTAGCCTACTAGTAGGCCTACATGACAATCCAGAGTAAAAATGAATAAAAAGCGATTACGACCATACACTGCACATTGGTAAGTGGAAAGATAAGTGCTCTTGTGGGACTGTATTTTCATGTGAACCACCTACACGCCTTCATAACCTGCTAGTGGGAATATAGTACTTTCCCCTGCCTTGGTCGACGGGCTGACTGTGCCCTGAAACTCGACTTGTAGGTTCAACACGTAAACCACTTCCAGGCAAGCCACCACTGAAGCCTTTTTTGGTATATTTCATATTCCTCTTTACAAATTATGCACATGGCCATTACTGTATAGCAGATTCAGACTGGCTCTCCATGTGGGCTGCCAGACCAGGCAGTCTGAGGGCTCCCCGTCCCTGACAGGTGGCTTACTGGTGACCAACATGCAGCATGCTGCAGCCACTGACTGTGCAGACGGTAGTACTCCCCAGGCAGGCACAAAGTGTAAATGGTAAAACCATAAACAAATTAATTGTAAGATGGAAAATGGAACCTTTTTAAAAATGGTTTTGCACATTGGTTTATAAAATAGCAATTTATTAATTGATAGAATTTTGAAATGGAATTGTTAATTGACTGATTAGTTTTATTAAATGTTTTATAAACTGTTTTATTGTGTCCTTTAAACGTCAAATTAATTCATCCATTTTAATTGTTTTTCACGTATTATTAAGAAATAATTAATCACTTGACTAGTCTATAATAATTAGGGTGATACACAAACAGTTCCTTCCTGCTGACAGCCTAGTGACTGATGGTGTTGACCAGCTGAGCTAATACAGTGACTGATGGTGTTTAGTGGACGGAGAGGCGTGTCTGGCCGTGTCCGACCTGCCAGTCCTTCCCCCGGGCGGACTGAGCCCGCCGCCCTGCCTGGAGGTGTCACAAACATGGCGGAGAGCGAGCTGAACGTTGACAGCATCATTTCTCGGTTGCTGGAAGGTAGCGTAGCATTACGAGATTCTCTCTTTCTGTAGCCTTTGTCACTAAAATGAGCGAATTGTGTGTTTTGCTGTTTGTAGTTAGCAACTGAAAATAAATCAAAATGCATTTCCACATGTCGTAACCTTATCTGTGTTGTTCAGCAAACGGTAAGCTAACCGAGTGGCGTTAAATGCTTCCCACTCCAAGAGTTACGTTATCATGGCAGTCAGCTGGGGCTCTGTGAGGGGGAACGGGGAGAGAGTGCTGAAATCAACGATTTAGCTTGCTAAGCTGCTGTCAGAGCTGCAGTAACCAGTAGTGTGGCTACTGCTTGTCTTCCTCTGATAAGAGTCTGGGCAGGTTAGGGGTCTGTTCGTGTGGTTGCTAAGTAACGTTACCTGGTCTTGTTGTTAGCAAGGCGTTAGCTAACGTTAGCTAGCTAGCTAGTTGCTGCCACCCGGGACACACCCCCTCTCGGTAAGAGATCACTGAAGCCTGCATGGACTTGCTTTGTTGTTATCTGACTTGTTAGTCTAGTCGGAGCCAGTGCCACATCACTAGCTAGCTCGTTCATGTTTTATTGGTTGTAGTTCTAGCCACAGAGCTGCTGTCCAGACTTGTGTCCACTTGGAGCACACCGCCCACACACACGTTTCCAGCTGGGCCAACAAGCTGTTCACTCCTCGACCTGCCAGTTCATCTGTGAAGGGAGCTAACAAGCTGCTTTGACTGGGGTGAATCCGTCATGTCATCCCAGGCATAAAAAAGCAAATGCCAAACAATGGTTAGCTAATGAAACTATCTAACTAACTGGCCAACTGCAACTGTTGAATTTGATATGTTTGTTAGAATCACGTGAGAATGGTGGCAGGTAACAACTTCCCCTTCAAATCCGCAGTCAAGAAGCTGGAGGTGTTTGATACGTGTTTGAACTAGCAGTGATTCAGTTCACCTTCATCCTCTCTATGATCTACCCCTGTGAAGACTGATACACTCATGGCACTGTTTGCCTTGCAGTGCGAGGATGTCGTCCGGGGAAGATAGTACAGATGACAGAGGCGGAGGTGCGGGGGCTCTGCATCAAGTCCCGAGAGATTTTCCTCAGCCAGCCTATCCTGCTGGAGCTGGAGGCTCCGCTCAAAATCTGTGGTGAGTCCGGCATCTGTCACCATCAACTAAAGATTTGCATGTGGCACTCCATCATTATTATTATACACCGGAGAGCGATGAGATGATGTGTAAGAGGTTGTTGGCCAGATGCAAGCTCATGGTGTCAGGAGTACATGGTGTGTGCCTTTAGCCCCATTGAGCCACCAGGACGCCTGGGTTCACTATTTATCTCCATCATAGTGCAAGTTAAAAATAATCCAAACCAAGATAATCCTAAAGTCTCTCTAATGCACCAGAATGTCCTAGTTGTCTCCAAAAAATAAGTGCAAAACCATGTTGTTTTGACAAAATAATTGAACATGTTGGAGGTCCACACAGCTGCAAGTAGAGCAGGAGGATATTAATGGGAACTCCCTAGGGTGCCACCGTGTGTGTGTGTGTGAGAGAGTGACATATCATCTCCCTTTTCAGCGAAGATGGTTTTTCATGCTTTAGTCTCCTAACTCCTTAAAAGAACCACTAAGCAGCCACCAAATGGCAAAAGTTATTGCAATATATTTTGATACAAAAAAGTCACAATTTACATAGTGGGGCTGAAGAAGAAGATGTGGCTTTACAGCACAACGATAATGACGTTAGCAGTAAAGACATTCTCTTTAATCCAACTCCATTTAGTCCCATCTGTTTGCTTAAATGCCAAGTTCATGCCTGATATTGTTACTCGTTGTTACTCACTCTAGGTGATATCCATGGACAGTACACAGATTTGCTGAGGCTATTTGAGTATGGCGGCTTCCCTCCGGAGGCCAACTACCTGTTCCTGGGGGATTACGTGGACAGAGGGAAACAGTCGCTGGAGACCATCTGCCTGCTGCTGGCCTACAAGATCAAATACCCAGAAAACTTCTTCCTGCTCAGGGGGAACCACGAGTGTGCCTCCATTAACCGCATCTACGGCTTCTACGATGAGTGTAAGCTGAGAGACGCATGCCGTCATTTCTACTGGCTGCGTAATGCATACTGTTTGTTGAATTGCTAATGACTGCCACTCGGTTTAAGAGTTGAGCTATGGTGACTGTTTGGCTGAGGAGACTCCACTTAGCAGACTTACTTTAGTTAGGAGACTTCCTTTTGAAACCAAACAAGCTTTTTATCGTATTGTTATCAGTTCCATTCCAGTAAAACTAACTTTATAGCTGAAAAAGATAGTTTAAGATGGTCACTGATTCCATCTTTCCATATTCACTCTCTGTGGAGCTGTAGCTCAGCGTGGCTTCACAAATTAGGGAACAGGACTTTTAGGTCCTCATTTCTAATCAAGGGAGACCGTACTGAAGTTTGCTAACTGAGCAGCCTCAGGGCATAAAAATATAAAGGCTGGATGTGTGTTCCCTGTTCAAAGTCTCATCTCATCTCCTACAAGTGATTTCTGTGTGATTTTAACTATTGCGTTCCCCCCCCAGGCAAGCGCAGATTCAACATAAAACTCTGGAAGACCTTCACAGACTGTTTTAACTGTCTGCCCATCGCTGCGATTATCGATGAGAAGATCTTCTGCTGCCACGGAGGTTTGTCAAGTGTCTGTGTTGTGTCATCAGAATCAACTCCGCTTCTCCTGTACATTGTTGTGCACCAGGGATTTGCTGCAGTGTGATGTGTGTGAGATGTGTTGTGGCCGTTTTCATACCATCATCCGTTCCCCTCAGGTCTCTCACCTGATCTGCAGTCCATGGAGCAAATTCGCCGCATCATGAGACCCACTGATGTCCCGGATACAGGTCTGGTGTCCCGTGTGTGTGTGTGTGTTTAGGAACAAATGGGGGGACAAAAGCCCTATCAGCTGACGGCAGATTTTACATAGGGTCACCAGGAGAAGTGCTTGTTAGTTATCTAATGAGCCATGACACAGATCTGTTGGGTGTAGTGACATATCTGTGTCTCTTGATGACAAATTCATAAAAGGTAAAAATCAAATTGTCATCACACTACCCAGATTGTGTAAATCCGAACGGAAAGTGCAACCTTTTATCAAACATCTAGAAAATTGATGCCATCACTGTAACGTGGCTACAATAAGTGAACTGCCACTTGATATTGATTTATAATCCGAGACAAACCGGCAATTTTTCAGATGGATTTTTCAATTTCAAATGGAATTTTTGGGTATAATGGAAAATAAATGATGCTCTTGTTTTCGGACAAGATAAAATCTATTGCTGGACCTTCCCCTGGTAGTGCTGGCAGTCCAAAGAAAGGCTTCTACAGTACATTTCCCTTGCCGGCTGACTACTGTTGCTGACTGACCCGTGCCTCTTTGCGCCAGGCCTGCTGTGTGACCTGCTGTGGTCAGACCCAGATAAAGACGTGCAGGGCTGGGGGGAGAACGACCGGGGAGTCTCCTTCACCTTCGGGGCCGACGTGGTCAGCAAGTTCCTCAACCGCCACGACCTGGACCTCATCTGCCGAGCCCATCAGGTAAACGCACATAATCCCCTGTGAGGTGGGCTGCATGTGGTTCAATGATACTGCGGAGGATTAAATGTGGGTGGACAATTTTAATCAAATGGAACGAATAGGTTTTACAAAAGAGCGCTGTGCAGAGAAGGCTAACAATGCCAAAATACATTTTATTAAAAAACCGAAAAGCATAGATCAAAGCAGAATAAAAGCAGTCAAAAGCACTGTGAATGTTTAAATAAAATATGGGCACTCCTTTGGCTTCTCATTTACTGATCTGACGTGCTGAATTAACTCTGCTGTAGCTTCTCTTTCACAGGAACATTGGCTGTACTCTTTTGCTTGCGCGCCTGCCAGGACCTTGAGCTTTTCACTCATAAAAAGCAAAATAATTCATCCCGTTCCCCTGCAGGTCGTTGAAGACGGATACGAGTTCTTTGCCAAACGACAGCTGGTGACGCTGTTCTCTGCCCCCAACTACTGCGGGGAGTTTGACAACGCAGGCGGCATGATGAGCGTGGACGAGTCCCTCATGTGCTCCTTTCAGGTAAAAAAACAAACAAAACAAAAAACAAAAAAAAGCTCAAGTCTTTCTCATGCAGGCAGGTGAACGCGTGGGTTTTGGGTTAACACCGTTATCCTGTCTTTCAGATCCTGAAGCCGTCGGAGAAAAAAGCAAAGTACCAGTACGGGGGAGTGAATTCGGGACGTCCCGTCACCCCGCCCCGTACCGCTCAAGCCCCCAAAAAGAGGTGAGCAGCTGGCCCCCTCCGACTCTCCTGCCCCCCTCTTCTAAATCTCTGGCCCACATCCCCGCAGGCTGTCTCAAAGGCCCTGTTCAGACCTGGTGTTAACATGCGTCCTGGGTGATCCGATCACAAGCGGACAGCTCAAAGTACGTCACCTCACACCTGGTATTAGAACGCGTCTCCACATTGTGATCGGATCCCACTTCCCCGCTCTATATGCAAATAAACACAAACAGTAGAACAGTAGAAATTACTGACTTATTCTAGAAACGATATAAGGATTGTAGAAATGACTGAATGATCATAGAAATGTTATGTGCAGTTACTGTAGGAATGACTGAGTGAGGCAGCAGTGTGTCTGTGTGCTTCTCTGTCCGCCACCACACGTCGCTATTGGTCACTTTGATCATATTCTGTTCTGTAGGCAGAAATACATTTGATTTAAAATAAATAAATAAATAAAATCTGGCGCATTTTCAGCAGCAGCACCTAGAAACGCTTCATCTACAGTCCTCAGTGCACAGCGGCATCGCCTACCAAGTGAGACCATTTCCGCCAAATTACAGTTATTTTGAACATATTTTAACATGGCATGTCATGATCTTACCGGGGCAGCCGCCACAGTAGAATATACACAAAACAGTAATAGTATCTTAGCCATATCTTCCGCTTCCGCAGAGGACGTCAGTTGAGTAGGCAGCCCTTCAGTGTGTCCTGAGGACACATTGCGTACACACACACATAGGAATGTGGCGGCATGTGGCTCAGACCACCTCCGAATGTGGCCTGAGCGATCGCATCTCAGTGCGTCCTCAGTGCGTCTTGGGTGCGTTCACACCTGTACTTAGAGCTGTCCGCCTGTGATCGGATGACCCAGGACGCATGTTAACACCAGGTCTGAACAGGGCCAAACACTCCAGCCTCCTGTCAGCTTGTTCATGTGTAAACAGAAATTTAAGGAGTGTTTTTTTTTTTGCTTGTTTGTTGGGTATTTTTATTAATACGTGACAGTGACTTTTTTCTTTCTTTTTATCATTTTCAATGCCATGGAATGTGTTGCTCAGCCCTCACTAGTAGTCCGTTCAGCAATATAAAAACCAACCTCTCGCAGAATGGGCAACATGTTTGGAAAGGATGCTTCTCTGCCTTCAGATAACCAGTTTCCATAGTGACCTTGTGAATGCGTGTGCACGTGTGTGCTAGTGTGACTGAGAGGGGTTGTTTGCCCTAGCCAATGTAACAACCATAGATTCTTCCAGACCATAGGGTCAAATATTCCCTGTCTTACCTTTTATTCTGCTAATGTTCATGCAGGTTGCTCAGTTACTGTCATTGCCCTTCCGTATATTGGCTCCAGTAGGACACTGGTTCAGTATTGCTAGTTGGCATTACCTTCCCTTTGACTCACGAATGTTTGTTCTCCCCATGGAGATATTATATTAATGAAATACTGAGATTTTGAAAATACAAGTGCAATAACTATTGCTAAAAATCTTGTATGCAAGCATACATATTTGTAGGCCACTCATTCATTATAGCCTATGTAAAAAACAAAGGACACCATACACGATCTCTAAAAGGACCTTCATATAGCTGCGCCGCAGCCTCTTTTCATACCAAACTCCTTTCTGTGAATGTGACTTTCTTCTGTGGAAGTGGCTTTTCCCTTGTGTCTGAGAGAGCATCTGTGGTTGGATTTATACAAGAGCACAATATCAGATTTTCAGTCCTACGTGATGCAGATTTGATCTTTTCATTGTTGATTTAAAAGGGACAAACAGATGTAGGCAACCATAGGGGTCAAAAATCAGATTTTGTTCTTAAATAAATCCTGTGAGTGTGTGGAAAGTGTTAAAAACACCAGTGAGCAGATCCAGTGGGGAGAAAAAGACGTGTCCCTCAACTTGCCAAGTAGTAGTGTAGAAAAATAGAGACGAAGCCGCCAGTGCAAGGCAGAAAATAATAAAAAATGTGTACCACACGGCATATACTGCAAGTCATCTGCTGGATACAGGGCTTTGTAAAGTAATCACTTGCACTGGCCCACAGTTTCTGTTACATGCTGAATAAGAAATGGACATAAAGGCACAAGGTAGTTGTCAGTATATTCATTTTGAAAGGTGATCACAGCTCAACACAACACATCTGGAGAGCTGTTTGTTATTCACAGCAGTAGATCTTCTCAGACATTGATCTTCCTTGTACATCCACTCATGGGAAATCGCATGACGTTGTAAAGAAGTCAAGCTCAAGCTCATCAGGCTGAGACAGATGGCATTTTGTTGTTGTTTGCATTGTGCTAGCATATTACATTACTCCCACCTAGTGGTAATTGAATAAAGTAAATAACTTTCATCTCACTAATGAACATTTAACCTATGTATTTTATTTATTTGGATCTCGCCTTTTGCCTTGTAAATCTATTGGTCTTCAAGTTGGAAACAGTATGTTGTTTAAAAACAGTTTTGAGATTTGTACAAGTTTGCTTCAAACTGAGTGAAATAAATGGAAGTGCTGTTGAGCCCGCTCTCTGCTTGTGTCATTTCACACTAATCAAATGTTAATTCAATGTATGAATGATGTAAAAGTTGAGGTAATTCAGTCAAGTGTGATCTTGAAATCATAACGCTCAATCTTCTGCTGTATAAAAACAAGTTACTCATATTACAGTTTTACAAACAGATCTTGTTGATGTTGATTTAAGCAGATAAAAAGTGAAAATGTATTTTCTGAGATGTGAAAACTCAAAACTAAAAGCTAGGATGCTAATCTGCAATCCTATCTTTCAACATGCAAACGGGTGTCAGTTTGCACAACCACAACGTTCCACAGTGTAGGATCAAAAGCTTTTATAAATTATTACAAATATACAAAAATCATGCATGCGATGTAATAGAAGCTTAGTGTTGCTGCAGTACTGGTTCTCATCCATTATGTCAGCTGCATGAGATTACTCTGCAGTAGGATTTGCATAAAAAAATCTATTCATTTATTGATCATGGTTTTATGACAGTTTCTGTTTGACACAAAGAGGGTTCCTGTACACGTGTCACCTCGAGTGCGCAGGAACTCTCTTTGTGGGTTTTAAGCTGTTGTGGTTGATTCTCTGCACCACAAAAAGACAACACGGTGTTTTTGCCGTCTCCTATTTCACACCGAGGCAGAGCTCAGTCTGACTTCAGCACTTGTAGCACTGACTGTGGCACTCTGCTGACATAGTACTGGTGGTTGCGTAGCGTAGCCAGCACCCCGGCAGAGTTCATGTGCTTTACATTAGCGTCGTAGCAGTATGCATTGCCACGCATATCAGTCAGTTTACCTGAAGAAGAAGAAGAAGCAGAATAGATGAATAATTGCAGCTAAATTTGTCCTCTATTGCTACACAGAATCAAGTATGACAATAAGTCAGAGAACATAAAATGATGCATGTTCTAAAATGTAATGCTTAACTCTTTGCTAGCAGGCATGTAAGACATACTGTGCTAGTTTGTTTTAAAAGCATTCTTTAAAATGTGTATATGGGGACTCATATTTACATATCAACGCCACCAATATGTTCTGCTACGCACAGGAAGGATAGTTTTTTACCTCCAACAGCATGCAGAATGGCTTCAGGAGCACAAGTGTCCCACTTCTTGCATCCCGGACTGGCAAAGACGTAAGCAGAGGCCTTCCCCTCCACCAGCTGGATGATCTGCAGAGAGATGATTCATGTCAGCAGGCGTTCCTCCGGCCACAGCAGCCTGCTTCCCTGCTGCAGTGACAGTGCTGCTAATACTAATAGACTTCATTTCAGCATCGTTCAAAACAAACTTTATCATGAGTTCAGTTTTTACAGATAAAGTTTACCACATAGAATCTACCTTTTACAAAATACATCTGAAATCATCTAACTAAAATAAGTCATTTTCTATAAAGCACGCTCATCAGCTCATATAAAGGACAATAGAACATAAAATGTATTTTCAGTTTCTCCCCAATGACATGTCAGACATGCTTTTCTTCCTCTGACATACCACTTCCTGTTTCTATAGTTAATGGTAACGTACTGACCATAACTCTGCTATCTTTGGCTTCTAGGCATGTTTTACACCACATAAGGTGCTGGCATATATAACTACTTCTACTCAAAAGCAATGCTACAAAGAACCACACAATCAGGAAAATATAAAATACATGAAAAACAATGATTAAAACAGAAAATGAATACCAACAAATACAAAGTCAATAGAGAAAACATTCAATTCAAATAGGGGAGAACTAGTATTGGAGCACCACACAACATAAAAGCAAGTATATAACTGTCTCCAGGTCAGACACTCGAATACTTTACTTTGGCTATGGTTCTTTGCTGATTTGTTGATTGGACAACCTTAACTTCTATTTCTAAATTTAGTTTGGGGTCAAAGACAACACCAAGGTTCCTAACCATGCATTTCACATTTGCAGACAGAGGACCAAGGCCATTTTCAGTGTTGCCTATTGCCGTTTAGCAGCCAGACAGCATGAAATCAGATGGGTTGTCATGGAGTTGGATGGAGCTGGATGAAGTTTCCAGACATCCAACATGTAATGTCATCAAAACAGTTTAGGCGGTTGTCCTGACCTGCTTTGCCGTACGGCCTGAAGCTAAGTAAAGCTGTGTGTCATCTGCATAATGATGAAAACGATGGAATATAGTGTCACCCGGAGGGACCGAGCGTAATGACACATAAACAGGCTCAACTCTAAATCCCATCCCACCTTATTTCCAGCTCCGCCCACTCTTATGACCTCGTGAGGCTCCATGGCCTCTACGCAGTCCGTGACTTGCTTGTTGCTATGGGAACGCGTGGTGGTGACAACACGTCTCCCACCCGGGACTTCCCGCAGCTGGAATCCGAACGCCCCCAGTCCCGGCATTCCCCACATGGTTCTTCCCAGCTCCGCCCCGGCTCCGAGCTGAGGAGACAAGAGAGTGGGTCACAGTTTGGTGCGGCGGCTTTCGGGACGGCAGCGGGATCATTTAGCCTGGTCTGTACCTGGTAGTTGTAGAAAGGCTGGTTGATGACGCCGGCGATGGCTCTGCCTCCGTATGCAATACCAATGAGTACAGTCACGTTATCCAGGAGCCCTGGGGTCAGAGTACCAGGATGTTAGCTGGAGGCCACTTAGCAAAGCAAACACTTTTAATTAAACTATGTAAATGTTTCCACTGTGAGCAGCGAGGTGTCAAGGTAGCGTTTAGATGCAGGACAGAAAGGAAAGGAGAATTTGAATCTTAGTTGCTCATTAAAAGTCTCCCTTCGTTCTCTGTCCAGCATGAGCACATTCTACGCTCTAACTAACACGGCCGGGGTTTGGGTTTCTATCACACCGTCCCGAGCCGTCTATCTGTCACCATACAGAGAGCCGTGCTGACAGGCTGAGAGGCGTCCAACCCTGTGTGCGGTGTGTGGGCCTCAGCTGGGAGGTGGAGACGCCTCGCCGCTGCTCAGCAGGGGGGGAGAGAGAGAGAGGGGGACGGATGGACAGCGGAAGCAGGGAGGATACAGAGAGGGAAAGAGGGAAAAGGGAAAGTGAAGGTTCAGGCCCGACACCCAAGACCCCGTATGCAGGCTGAAAAATGCAGGCTCAAAATGATAAACAGAAAGCCTCTGCATCCCAGTGTCGAAAAAAGGAGAATGAAATACAATTAAATGAAAATACGGGTTTCAATAAAAGACACTGTAGTCACTGATGATATAATAACTGTCGGATAATGTAATAACTTCTCAACATGTATTAAAACCTGTTAATGTAATGAACTGCTGAATAATATAATTACATCACATTATTACATTAATCAACAATTATTATATCATAAGGGGGTCATAATAACCTTGACTGCTAATGTAATAACTTGAGTTATTCCAGTCTTCTTATTATTACCAGTTATTACATTATTAGTCACTATTTTGACATCAGTTAAAAATAAGTTGCACCCCTTATGAGGTAACAGTTAGTTTAATTTGATGTTATGACTATCTAGGAATTGATTACATTAACAGGTCTTTATTACATTTTCAACTCATTGAGGGGGACACTATTACATTTTGACAAGTTATTCCATTATCGGTTGCTACAGACCTGAAGGGCAGATTTAACATGCCAGGTTCAGCCAGGCAGTGATAAGCAGCTGGTGGAGCCAGTTGAACTAACAGTGAGCCTCTTGGCCAAAAACTGGATAGTTCACTATTAAGTTTCAGCTCACAGGCATAAAACAAACACTTCCAACTGTTTGCAGGGCCTATTGTGTGTTATACAGCACACCCATTCAAACACACCTGGAAAAAAATGCACATTTGAAGAGCTTACCTTCAGTATATTCCTTTGTGCCGTCTAGCGGATCGACCCACACCACCAGCTGAGAGTTAGAAACAGTCAGTCAGAAGCAGTGTGTGTGTGCACAGTAAGACTCAACGGTTTCCTCGCTACAGCCGTACTGCAGCCGTTTGTAAAGGCTGTGACACACAGGGAACATGCTGCATCGTGTCCTCATACCTGCAGCTCAAATATTATCCACCACCACCAAATGCAGTGTATCTCTAAATGCCTTGGCTGTTACCTCCTCCTCTTTCAGGCCGCTGTATTCCGCTGGACACGTCTTCAGGAGGATTTCCTCAGCCTGGCCGTTCTCAATGAGGTCCTCCTTTATCTCCTCAGCCGGAAGGTCCTACATGAACGGGGGAACAAAGCCTAATATTATCTTGCTAATACTTTTAAGGATTTATTCATTTTATTACATAGTATACAGTGTGACAAGAAAGACTAAAGAGAGAGGTGGGGGTGGGTGGGGGTCTAACAAGGTCAAGAACACATGGTCCAACAAAACACACAAACGCACTCACCTCCTCGCCAATGATGGTAAGTTTGGGGAAGCGCTTGGACAGAGAGGCACAGATGCTCTGCTGTGCTAGTCTGTCTGCCAGTGTCTGCAGATCATTAGCCCCGGTCTGTGCATGAAAAAAAACCCAGTTGAAACCATCCGTCCCAGGCCAGTCACTGTATCATTATCATCTGCCTTTGGCCCACTCGCAGTCAGCAGTAAGCCCCGGTGCAGACAACAGTGACGGTATTTACACTGTGGCACGGTCGATCTGCTTTCTGCACTGGGACTTGAACACAGAATATACAGTACATGGAATTCGATCGCACCTTTTCCACGATGTCAAGCTCTCCACTGTGAAGGACTTTCCTCACGATGGCTCCCGCCTTTTCAGCCACACGGTAGGCAGAGGCCACCAGGCGCATCACCACCGCAGGGTTTCCAGACATGACTGGAGGATAGAGCACACACACATTCACACACACAACTAATAACTGGTTCTATAGTCTGACGCAGAGGACATGGTGATCACCATACACTGAATATACAAGTTATTAGGGACATCTTGCTGATGTTGAGCTGCAGCCCCTTTTACACAATCCACATCTCAACTGTGTCACACCTTCAAATGCTTCTTTATCTACATCTCCTGCTTTGTGACTGGTGCAGATTTAATGAGGGAAATCAATAAGGGATAATGTGCTTCATGAAAAGAGCAAGTGCACCTAAAATTTTGAACGTTCAGTCAGTATGTGTTCTTCCACTGCCCTCTCATGTGCTCATACAAGGACACGAGATCCAACCTAAATCCTAAACAGTGTGAAAGTGTGTAAAAAGTGTGAGCAGGGGAGAGAGAGAGAGAGAGAGAGAGAGAGAGAGAGAGAGATGTGGGGATGCCTAGAGGGGTGAGCGCGGTGGGGTGTAAGAGAGAGTCGGGTGATGAGTCGCCTACATACGCAGCTCCACTCACATACTATAGAGACAG
>OMOV01087622.1:0-13691 GCA_900312565.1 Beryx splendens | reverse complement strand
AGTTCTTGGGTTTTGGAGGGCGGAAAATTCAAAAAGCGATCTCTTGCCACCATCACCAGTGTGTGAAGATCCCTAGTGCCCCTAGCACCTTTAAAAGATAAAGCCGGTGTTTGTTAATGCATTGCTTTCCGTCAACAAATCCTATGAAAATAACAAAATCAGCAATGAGTTTGTTTTGCCAGCAAGTCTCGTCCATGTAGCCGGTGCCCAACGCAGCGTCACAGAGCCGTGCCGCTGCTCTGGGCAACATGTTTCATCATCGCGATGCACCGGGCCGGCCGACTTTTTCCTCAAACAACTTAATAAGCCGTCTGTTAACACTTTGCGATCTCAGGAAAGTAGTTCCGTAGCACCGAAAATAGTCCCCCGGCGTAATGAAGAATTTGTTCCCATTTGATTTGGTGATAACTACAACTGTCTGACTTTTCGTGGTAACAGTTGGCGATTTTTTAAATTGAAACCATGTCTTTGTGAGCTTTATTTCAAGGTTTTAAATGAAGCCAATGACTTCTGGGTTGACGGTTAAAAACGGTACGTGGGAAGTCAGAAAGTAACAGGAGTAGAGCAAACGCGTTGTTGGTTTTGTTATTTTCAAAAGATTTGTTGACGGTAAGCAATGCATTAAAAAACACCGGCCTTAACCTTTAAATTACCTGTTTCTTACCAGTCTATACAGCAGCTCACAGCTATATCTGGCTTTTGTTAGAGGGCTTGTCTGACCGGGAATGCAACTTGTTAGAATGCCAAGGGGCAAATTGCCATAATGTCGTATAGGACTGATTTCACTGAGTGTGTGTATATAGTCAAGTGTAAACAGAGAGAGGGTTGGTATGTGTCATTTTGAATCAGTGCTCGAAACTTAGGGTATGTTTGTGTTAATGGAGCTTTCTCCTCAGGGGGTTAGAGTACTTCCACCTGCTGGTTCATCTCCATTCAATACCCACTGCTTTCATACTTAAGCCACAAATCTTCTGAATTCAACCAGGCAGGTCAATTAAGAACAAATTCTTATTTAAAATGACGGCCTGGCAAGAGGACAAAAGGACCTCTCGGAGGGTAAAGGGAAAAAAGGGGACCGAAAAAAAAACATGCAAAAGAAACTAAACAAAGAACAATCCAGATAAGACTATCAGACACAAATGTTACAAACATCGCAGAGGCAGAGAAACCCAACACAGCATGGGAACGGGGAAATAATCAAAACACACACCGACTACAACAACCACCAAATAAAATTACAAGTCATGAAGCAGAGCAGACAGTTCAAAGGCTGGGTGACAGTTGCAGGTGTGTGTGTGAACAACTCTGCAACAGAGTCCCTGAAAGTAGTGAGGGAGATCATTTTGTCCGGTTTCAGAGTCTCATTCCAACAGCCGAGAGCAGCACATCGGAAGGAGGACTGGCCAAAAGAAGTATTAACGCAACAATAGCTTGGTTTAAAAAAATATTTTTAGCTGCGACCAGCAGCTAGTATAACGCGCTCTGTTGGGTTAGTAGGGTTGGTACGGTCGGTCTTCCGGTCGGGGGTCCCAAAGTGTTCTGAAAAAGCCACGGTGCATAGCTGCGGCATACAGAGATACATGTACCTCTGATTTGAGACTTTCATGGAGGGGTCTGGGGTTCTAATCTCAGGGTTGGATCAGAATGTTTACATCATGCTCCTTGACACAGTCATTTTAAAAGATGGCGTTTTCCCACTAAGATACTAAGACAAAAGCTTCAGCACGCACATAAATTAGTCTTTTAGTTTGATAACGGTGATCGATGTTGCACACAGTCAAAAATAGGCCTAAACAACAGATGATTCATTGGGCCTGCTCAAGCTTATCACTGATTCCTTGCTTATTGTGATTGTAACCAGAGTTTTGAGCCAAAGAGATATTCTTTGTTTGTTGGCCTTGCACATTTCTCACCGGTTTCATAAAAACAGCACACAGACTAGTAACAGAGTAGTAACCCATTCCTCATCCCTGTTTCTCTCTCCTCCTCTTCCAGCTGAGGACGACGGCCTGTGGGAGAACGGCCTCTCCTACGAGTGTCGCACGCTGCTGTTCAAAGCCATCCACAACCTGCTGGAGCGCTGCCTCATGAACCGCAGCTTCGTCCGCATCGGCAAGTGGTTCGTCAAACCCTACGAGAAGGACGAGAAGCCCATCAACAAGAGGTGAGTCGCCACTCCCTGCCTTCTCTTTTCTGTCCGTGCTCTGTCCTGCGCCCGAAGCCGCACTGTGGAAATGTATGCCTCTGCGGTAGTGTAAGGTGCTTTGGACAGAGGCCTGTATCCAGTAGCATACATCGTATAGGACATTATAGCTGTGATATCAGGGTTTTAAAGAGGCTGAATGGGGTGCTGTAGTGCCAGAGTGCCAGCTCTGTTCGCCTCCTATCTCTCCTCTCGCTGGAAGTGTTTGTGTACAGCTGAGCCGTCCTCCACCTCCTCTTTGCTATCTGCTGAGCTGGATTTCTTGCCGTCGGCGTCTGGGTTTATTGATAAGAGATGGAGACACTGGCAGCGAGGAGAAAACGACCGCGGAGGCTCTCGCCACGTACCCCCGCCGACACCGCGCTCTTCCTCCCTCGCACCGTCTCCCTCCACACTTCACACCTGCTGTTTGAGAGCGAGAATAGAGGTCCTGCAGCCCAGTGCCTATTCAGGGACCTCCCGTCCCTTTTGGATTTATTTATTTGTTTATTTTAAATATTATTTTGTGAAGTGAGACATTGCAGATTAAATGTATGCATGTAACAATTGCAGGGCAGAATTGGATGAGGAGTTGGGGAGGTTCCTGCTGGCAGAGCAGCCTTTAAAGTAGAAAAGAAAGTTGATGTAAAGCTCTAGAAACAAGGAGGGGAGTGCTGTGTTTATGCTGTCTGGACAGCTAGTATAGTGGATGCTATCAGCTGTACTCTGTGTGCACTTGTGTGTGTGTGTGTGTGTGATTGTTTTTGTCCCAGCAAAACATTGGTGTTGTTGCCAGATTCCCCAGGAAATCAGGTGACCATGGGGCCATGCAGCGACATAATCTTGTGTGTGCGTTCGCACATGCACACACATGCGTGTGTGTTTGTTTGCAGGCCAGTGGCTCTGTCCAGGATAGAAATGGCCAGAGCTCCGCTATCTGCTGTCTAGTTGACGTTATCATCACCAGGCTGTGCAGCGGCAGATCAGAGGGTTTGCCAGTTCTGGTGCAGACTCTTTCAGGACTTGACACAGACACTGCCTCTCAGCTTCCAGGACAAGTATGATAGATTTTCACTCCACTGGCAGAATAATAGAAAAATGAATAGACACAATGATGCAGAAGAGGAAGCCACTTCTTTTTTTCTTCTTTTAACTGTATTTATCCCTGCTATTCTACTGCCTCTCTTTCCCCAGTAGGCAGATCACAGAGGGCCCCAGTCAAGGAAAACAAAACAATGGTCTTTCCTCAGCTCTGGAATTCACAGGCCACCCTCTGTCTGTCTGTGTGTCAGTCTGTCTGTCTCCCTCTCTCCCTCTCTCCGTCCCCCTCCACCGTCACGGAGCAGACATGGCAGGTTATAAATAGTGGTGCAGCCACCCAGAATTTGAGTTGTCGTCGAGGATGTTGTTGTTTTTCCTCTCCCTTTGGTTTGTTCCGCTGTGCCCCAGCCACGCTGGGATTTCGACAACAAAGCGCCACAAAGCTGTGACGGAAATTCACAAGACCCCTTTTGTGTTTTTTTTTTTTTGATGTTGCTAGCGCCCCCCAGACCAACTGGTCCGACAGTGAAACACTTGCTCGGCTGTTATCGATGCAGGGCTGGGATGTTTGCAATTATTAAGTCGACTCACGCCATGCTATTTTTTTATTTCCGTGGGACAAAAGCCCCACCACCCCACCCCCCAAGAGACATTTTGTTTGAGTTGTGGTAGCAATGCAAAGTACATGACACCAAGTCTGTGCCCAGCAACGAGGAGGCGCTCTACTCCCTGTGTGTCTTCTCACCATGGAGATGCTCTGGTTTGTCCTGCAGAGGCTGCCGCAGAGAGCCGAGCGTCCAGCCCTGCAGGGACTTCCGTCCACACGGCTGCTGATAGCGTTCACGTCAGCGCTCACACCTGACATCATCCCCAGTCTCTTCCAGATGCCGTAGGGGGAGGGATTTAAAAGTTCCAGGAATTTCCCTCCTTTATTGGCCAGTAAAAACGTATGCATGGCCGTACCGTTGTTTCACGGCTGGCATCAGTTAGGCTGATTCTGGGATACTTGTCCTGGTAACGGCCCAGAAAGCAGTCCTTCAGGCTAGCCTGCAAAAGACCTCATTCCCCCACCCCCTACTCTCTACCCAGAGCTGCTAACTCCTGGATTATTAGCTAACAGTGTTTGCTGACACCTCCGCCTATCTGTTTCCTCAAAGCACCGTGTACACCTTTCATCAGAGAACCTGGGTAAACCTGTTCTTGAGCAGTAGGTTGGGCACCAGTCAGAATAGCCTCTTCATCTGTACCACTACTGACTGCAGCAAAGTAGAAAACAAAACAGTCTGTCTTCATACGGAACTCTGTATCTCTCTGTGCCTCTATAAAGGCCAGAATTCCCTCATCAATTGAATTGTGTGCTCACATGCGCGTGCACGCCGACACAGGTGTATGAGACAGTGACAGTAGTTGTGCAATAGAAGTTTTATCCTTGGAGAATTGCCTTTTTGCGCCCTGGTAGAAAGCCAAACAGCGGAATTGCATGTGCGCTGGGTTACCTTACTCAGAGGGGAATACCGCTCAGTTTTAATAATGTGTGTAATGTAATTCTTATGGTCCAGATGTCTAAGTGTTTCCTTTTCTATTCTTTAAGCTGCGGTCGCCCCCAATAGCTGGAAACATTTCCCCCACAGATAGAAAAATGTAAACACATTGAAAAGTGATTATCGGGCCTTATTGCTCAGCCCACACAAAAACAGTAACAATTCCAATTGCAATTACAGTACATTTGTCTGTCTATCATATTTAATGAGCCCCCACTGTAACGCCTACTGGAGCTGATCTTGGAATGAGCCCAGGAGCGACCCTGGGTGTCAGAACCACAATTAAATCTTGCACATCTATAAAAAAAACAAAACAGGAAACAGGAATTAATTAGAAAACAGAAAATGGGAGGACTGTAGGAGATTTTCTGGGAATTTGTTGATACGCTTATGTTGTAAATGTCTGTGTGGCAGTCTGTGGGTAAACAGACTCTCACTGCTGTTTGCTTTCTAACAAACGGCACCAGACTTGACATTTTGGCGGCACCACAGGTTTGAAGTCATTCATTCCAGTGGAAGATGTCTTGCTGAACAACAACAGATAAGCGCCCCCTGTGGCCATTAGTTTAGATTTTTCCAAACACTGTGTTGTTAATGTAGCAGCAACATAACCGCAAGAGACAGAAAAGGTAACCCAAGAGGTGCTGTCTTGAGATAGCAAATTGTAAACAAAAGGTCTCATGGGTATATAACTCAACAGAATATATATTTTAAGATGTGTTTTCATAACGAAAGGTTTGTGGTTGCTATATTGATCAATAGTGATGATGTTGGCTTTTTGTTGTTGTTGCCATTTTCGGTTTTCAACAATGAATAAAGTCAGAATAAAACCTTTCCCCTCCGCAATGAAGGGTCTTTCAATGCAACTTTCCCGTGGGAAGAACGTTCAGCTCATGCGTTCAGCACGAAAGCCGAACTTAGCAAACTACACAAGCCACAAATACCAAGCCTTTCTCCACGTTTGTTTGAATTCCACGACTTTTGTCAGTGCGAGTGCGCCGGGACGTTGTTCGGGGGGGGCGGAGAATGCGCTTGAGGGCGATGCAACGCTAAAACGACAGAGAAAGATGTGACGGCAGCGTTAGTTTCGCGGGTGTCTGGCTTTGCAAGACAGACATTCATGTTGACAAGATATCGACTGGACTGTCCTTGAAGTGACCATCGGAATCGCACGTGAATTCTCAGAGTGAGCGTCATTCATCATTAAGTCTCTGATAGCCCATCAGATCATCAGGCAGCTGTAGAGGTTTGTGCGGCGTCTCCGAAGCCTCCAGTTGGTAGAAGCTGTTGACAGTGTTTCTAACCTAAACCCCAAACCTCAGCCTGTTTTGAAATGCTTACATCATCTCTCTCTCTCTCTCTCGCTCTCTCTTGCTCTCTCTCACCCTCGCTCACCCTCGCTCTCTCGCACTCTCTCCTCACACTCTCTCATATAGCCCCCTCCTCCCTGCTGCCTTTTCAGGCTGTGTTGTGTCTGGCTCGTATATGGCTTTGGTAATTGTCTGAGTCATATGCTGAATTTACATTGTGGTGGTAAACAGTAGGCACCAAACTGAATGTGCATTGTCTTCAACAGGAGAACCACGCTAAGCTCCGCCAGTACTGACTGACACACAGTAAAGTGCTACATACCTGCAGACAGAAGCTGGTGACAGAATTTGACTCTTCCCAACTTTTTGCCTACTGTTGCGGTTAAGACAAATAAGTCTTGTCAAATATAACCTGAAATGTGAAATTTTGAAAATGAACTGTCACACAGTGCTATTTAACGGTTTAACTGATTGCTGTTTATTGTGCCAGTGTGCATCGAGTGGTCAAATCTTGTTTATCAAAATCACCTTGGCAACGAGAAGGCAGCCTGCCGCTGCGTTTGACTGACATCCCATGATGCTGACTGTTTTTTTTGGGGGGGAAGGGGACTGTGTGAACGCAGCAATATGTCTGGATGTATCTGACACTGATTTTCTTTGTCTGGAGTAGAGGCGGCTCCACGCTGTACAGCCTGGTTGTTTCTGTGAATCTGGTGCTGCTAGGTAGACTAGCTCCAGGAAACAGCGAGAGAGAGCGAGAGGGAGAGGGAGGGGAGAACACAGGGGATAGACAGAGGGGGGGGAGGGAGGGAGGGAGAGCTCCTCCTGGTTGTCATGGCAGCAGGGAAATGCACCCTGGGATTGTGTGTTTCCAAGGTGAATGGATGCTTGTGCTCTATTGGTCAGCTTAAGGCAGATCTTTTTCTTTTTTTTTTAAAACTCGTTGACTTGCTCTTAATTGGCTGCTTTATTGGAACAGTAAAACCAGTCTGCTTTGATGTTTCAATTTGTTCAGAACAAAACAGATGTCTGCTTGCTTTTGTTGTTTATCTGTTTGAGACTCATTCTATAGCTGTGCAGCCTTTGCATGGTGTGCAATGTACTCCCAACTGTGCTGCATCCAGGATAGTGTCAGATTACTGCTCTGCTGCATTTAAATATGTGTAGTCTATTGTGCCTTTTGTTGCTGTCGTCTGACTTCAAGCATCATATCAAATCAAGCTGTAATAAAGGAGGCCAGTGTGCAGCAGCTCGTGTTACAAGACCGAACGGTAGTGAATGAGTGCAACACATGGTGTATTGTAGAATAGGACATATGCCTGCATAAACACGTGACATGCATATCTGCATCAGTGTGCACTTTTCTGCGTGCTTGAGTGTGTGTGTGTGTGTGTGTGTGTGCATATGCGTGTGTGTGTGTTATGTGGCTGAGCACTCTCTCTCTTCCTCTGTGGTTTTGGCCATGATGATGGGAGGTGAGTGTGTGAGTCCTGGTGCGCTGTGGCGGGCAGAAGCAGAGAGCAGCGCTCTGTTAAGTAGGACAGTGCAGGATAAAGGGCCACTGCCTCCAGTCTGGGGCTAAAGCGCTAAATTTATCCCCTCCCTGCTCCCAGCGCAACACAAACACACAGGCAGACAGGCACACAAACATGCGCGTCAACAATCGGTATGCAGCCACCGATGGCACTCGCAGACAGCCGGGGTACACAAGCTTTTCAGGAGAATAATTAGCGTAGCGCACAAAGACACAAGAATGTAGGCAAGCTGATTAACATGATTAACATCTAGTAGGCATCCAGACAATAGTATCGCTGATACAAATACACAGGCCTACCCAGCACCTCTCCTTAATACACCCCCCCCGGTCTTCCCCACACTCCATCAGTCTCTCTAGCAACAGGAACTCCAGGGAGACCGGGCTGCGGGACCATGTGACCCAGCTCTCTGGATATATCATGTTGCCGGAGAGATCCTGTCCAGAAGATAAATATGGCTCTTAAAGGAAAATACCAGTGTTTTTCATTGGTATGGGTCACTTCCTTAATTGCCGCACTGTTATACATTATTAATAGGCTGCTTCCCGTTGCATCACTTCAGCGCTACAATTTAAGGCAGCGTCCCCTTCTAATTTATATTGTTTGAATGCTCATGTGTCACACGACCTTATAAAAACCCCAGAAGTACCCGAGTGTTTTTTGTGTTGACGCGTAATACATATAGTCAGCCTCAATCCAAACCATATTGTTTGTGTTGACCGCATCGGTTCAAGTGATTCTTATCCAGGAACTCGCTGCCGATTACTTAGGTTATTGCCTGAAAGAAACAAGGAAACAACTTCTCTAAATAAACTGGCACCACTCAGTCGACAAGGCTGGATTATGGCTTTATATCAAGGAGAATGCCTGTGAACGAGGTATTAGATGGCGTTTCCAAGTGAGCGAGATCCCATGAGCTGCAGAAGCTAATGTGACTTAGATTTACACATCTCGCGACACACTTAAGGATAATCTTGGACCGTCTGAAGCAGCGGAGAAATAAGAGACCATCAAAAAAACTTGTAACACCTGATTGTAAGACTATTCCACCAGTTTTCCCCTCTTTAATGCCATCCCCTTTTCCTCTAATGCCAGCTAGGGAGTTGAGAGAGCAAAGAATTACTGAAGTTAGCAGACACCATTACTGGCCTTTTTAAGTGGTGTGAAATATTGTAGAAATATTGCAGAAAGTTACGGCACTGGGGAAACCCATATTGGCGTCAGCAGTGGGATTCTGAGTCACTTAAAAAAAAAACAAGGGTGGCCAGGGACAAACTTGACTATTCATGGAGGGAATCCTGTGCCCTCACATTTCCTCTGCTCCCGGTCCCTGTTCTCTTTCTCTCTCTCTCTCTCTCTCTGCCTCTCTCCCCCTCTCCCCCGCCTCCACAGCCACTCTACCCAGCATTCCTCCCATTCCTCCCATCTTCCCACGTGACCAGAGGCTACATGGCAGAGAACGGGGCCAAGCGCAGGTCTGAAGAAGTCGTCATAGTTAATCCGTCGGGCCTCGCTCCCTCCCTCCCCGTCTCCCCTTCCCCTCCTCTCCGTCTGTTTCTGAGAAACTGCGATTCCTATGTACTGTCTTTAATCCAGAGGTTTGGACAGATGGCCCCATTTAAAGCTAATCCCTTATATGGTGTTAGGCCTTTCACCTCATCGCTGTGGACTACAAGGCGGCCGCATTGTGCCTGGACTATCCCAAATGTTAAAGGATTTACTGGACCCTCTGTCCAGGGTAAGGCAAACCGGTGAAAACCTCAAATTAGGTTCCATCAGACACACCGTGTTGTAGTTAAAATACTTACTGAAGCTGGAGAAGCCTAAAAACACTGACGAGGGTTTGCAGGCTACCTAATCAGTAGGTTGAGCCAAGGATTAGGTGTCTGTCGGCAACGTGGCCTTTGTGCGGTCCTGTCTTCGTGTGTCTGGCCACACTGCCATCAGCTAAAGCAACGAGTCCCTGGAAGTTCGGTCTCTTCAGAGCTGAGAAACCCAGAAGAAACTCGGTGTGTCGGTGCCAAAGTCAAAGTGCCGGACCAGTTGTTATTCAGTGTGGAAAATCTGACCACTGTCAAACTTTTTAGGGGACCCAGGCTGCCAGCAGCCAATCAAAGTCTTAAATCGTCTTAAATTTTATTATCCAGAGTCAAGGCCTTAAAATGTCTTGAATCAGTTAAATTGCATTAATGGCGTGCTGTGTTTTTTTCCCCTTTCCTGGTGACTAGTCAGCTCAGTCTTACAGATCTATATTCTGGAAGGTCTGCAGTTGTTTATTTTCACATGTATTTGAGTTGCAAAAGAAATGTTATCGATTCTAACTAGCGTTAAAAGGTCTCAATTTTAAACTGAGGAAACTTGCAGACACCCCGCAATTGTTTTTCCCCTGTTTCTCTACAATTCCATATTAAAAAAATGATTCTGTCCACCTGGACCAACATGGAGAGGCTGTGCTCTGAAGTTTTGATAAGGTGGTAACAGGCACTTTAAAAATGATAATTCTTCGTGCGTTTTGAGAGAGGGTTTTAATTACCAGTAGACCTGTATGGGTTTCCCCTGCACCATGAGCGGCATCTTAACCTGATATTGAGTCTGATTCCAGTGGACAGCGACACCAGGATTCTGGTATTCATTCTGACAGACATTAATTAATTTGTCTGCTAAAACAACAGAGATTATGTCCTCCTGTCAGTGTTGCTGGCCACGTCAGAGTTGGCCCCGTGGCATGTAGTTACATCTATATATAGAATGTGTCTCAATTGGTGGTCAAAATTTTCAACCGTAAGTGATTGTGGCAGTGACTGTGACGTGATTTTCGAAAAAGTGTTTCAGCTAATTTGCAAGGAAAAAATGGCAAAGTAGCCCCGGCCTTTGTGCGCCATATAACTGCAAAAGCTCAGCTCTAATCCAGGATGAGGCTGACTAATTGGCCATGGCTCTGGGTAATGAACCTTTATTATTACAACGGCACAATTCACGTTACTAATAGCATGATGACCTAATGACTCAATATGAGAGTGGCTTAAAACAGACTTAAAATTCCATCCCTCTTACATACTACTATCGGTAATTATAATAGGTTTGGTTTTTCACCGACATTTCAGCGGGTGGTTGTACGCATTCCTACGCAGTTTAGTAAGACTACCGGGGATATCTGGGATTCAGTTGTGTATTTTGAATAGAGGGTGTGTGTTTTGTCCACGAGAAAAATGGACGTTCATGGACGTCCCAGCAGTCGCTACGCAGTGACACAGTGATTATGTGAACTGGGTAACAGGGCGCAATTATTGAAAATATTCCTCTCAGGAGAGCAAAAGTATCTGGCTCAGATTGAGTCAGTCGCTTTTTAGCTGACAGCAGGTGCATTAGAGAACCCCTGGTGTGTGTGTGTGTGTGTGTATGCATTTGTGTGTGTGATATAGCCTAAATGGGGAGGGAGCTGGAAGCTGACTTGCTGTCAGTGTTATGTCAGTATTATCTTTAGTCGGCTCCAGCTGTATCTATGTGCATCTATGATAAACTTACGCAGGATCTGATTTCTCCTCTTTTTATGGACTTGTCGTTCTGTCTCTTTCCATTTCTCTCTCCCTCTCAAGTTTAATCTGACATATATAAAGTGGCTCGCCCCCTCTCCATTTGTGGCAAATCAATTCAAAGTAATAGAGCTTTTGCGTGCGCCTTCGGCGAATGTGCTGGCCTTAAGCGTCGTGTTTCGTCCAGCACCCCGTCTCCCGTGTGAGCTGCGCGCTGAAGCCGAGGCTGGTGTGACTCTCAGGTGTGCGAGTGTGTTTCCTTGGCAGCAGACAGTGCTGTTGTTTCCCAGCGGTCAGGTGGTCAGACAGTAGGGAAGATGACATCACCCTGGAAATATCTCCTCTAATCCAACGCCGCTCGCCTTTTCTCTCTTTCTGTCTCTCGCTCCAGACCAAATATGGCACCCGCATATTAAATGAAAATATGTTCCATGTTCGTGTTTTGGCGTGTTGCTGGTCTCACCTCACATCCGCCACTTCAAAAACCAGCCAGGCTTCTGCTGTCATGAGATGTACAAGTCAAATTTGCATTGCCTCGCGCTGCTCAGATATCCTGTTGACAGACAACTATGTCTATCATGTAAACAATCGTACGCAAACATATAAGCGTTGCAAACTCCCTGGTGCCGCCGACAAACGGCTTCATATTTCCTTCTCGGCAGCAAATTGGTTAACTAGGAACGAGTTCCAGGAAAAGTAGCTTTTTCATCAGCGGCCACTGCTGAAACAATTTAGCCTTGTTCACGTAGTAGATGATAGATGAAACATTGTTTATCAGTGTTATGCCGCAGAGTGTGCCCAATGCCGGCGCTTCCTGTCACAGAAGCAGCACATGACATCTCAAAACATGTGTACTCGCACCATATCCTAATAACAAGGGCCGTGCACACAGGAGAGCAGAGGGAGCTAAGGTATCCACCGATGCAAGGTGTCCAGAGACGGCGGGGCGAGTGTCTCTTCCCAGTACTCGGGACACTTGTTGTTGTTGTTGTTGTTGTGCTGAGGAAGTGTACAGCGGCTAAGCGGACGCTCCGTTCCTAGAGCGCGGCCGGCCAAGCCCAACAAGCATCTGTGGAATGTCACAGCCGTCTCTCCTCCCTCCCTTCCTTTCTTCTCTCCTCTGTGTTTCCGTATCCACCCTGCTCCTCCCTCATTCATTTTCAGTTTTGATTTACTTGAAGTCAAGTTTCGTATTCTCTTTGTGTGTGTGTGTGTGAATGTGTCCGCCTGTCTGCCAGAAAGGTGCCTGTCGGATTGAGAGACTGTGTTTTTTTTGTTTTTTTTTATATGTCCAGCAGCTAATGGTAAGTGACAGGGTAGTGTCACATTAACAGCTTTGACAGAATTTGTCGGGAGTTTATTTGCACCGCGATAAAGCACAGAAGCGGCGTGATTAAAAACACAGTGCTGAAATGCTGCAACAAGACCTAAAAGAGATGCTGTTAATAATCTGCAGATGAGATAAAAAAAAATTCCCCACGGGGCTTGTAAAAACATCTCCTCTCAAAACAAACAAAAACACAAAAAAATCAAGATGACAAGCTAAGACGCAACCGTGTTAGAGAACAAAGTCCAAATGAGAGCGCAAAAAAAACATATCGGAGAAGAGTGGAGCAAAAATGAGCCCCATAAAAAAAAAAAAAGGACAAGGGAAATTAAAATGCCCCTAATGCAGGGAAATCTGGCACGGTTTGGCATTGCAACCCTAATCCCTAGATTAAAAAATTACTATGCACAGTGATTTATAGCAGCTGAGGGAATGAATCTGGATGCTCGGTCCGCTTCGGTTTACACGGGTTCCATGACAGCGACTGTTTTTCGTTGCCATTAGCTGTGACAACACCAAGCCACAAATCCATCCGCTGGCAAGCCCGGGCACAAAACACACATGGAAGATATTGAGATGTTGATGTTGATCGAGAGATTGCTTTATTCCGAAACGCAAAACAGTTTCTTCCCATTACTGTGTTTGCCCTCCGTCTTTGTCAGGAAGTACAAAGCGAGCTTTTGGGCTGACGTTGTAAATAAGAGCTTATTCTTAATTGACCGGCCTGCTTTAACAAATTATATTAGATGTGTGCCAGGCGACGGAAAAATGCGCACGGTGTCCAGCGCAATTTGTAACTGTTTGAAGAGACTAAATAGCGGCCTGATTGTTAATGTAGAAGAATGCTGCTCTGCTTTGATGTGTCCGAGTCGGTGCAGGTGCAGTGAATAAGCGCTCAGACGATGGAGTAAAAAGTCAAAGGCACATTCTGGACACGGCCAGGAATCACTGCACATGCCTTTTTGTCATTTTATTTTGGCTAGATTGTTATCCAGCTATTTTTGCTATTGTGTGTGTGTGTGCGCAATGTGCCTTTTTGACTTTTTACTTACATCCAAATTTAAATCTAACGTTTGTAAACAAAACAGAACTTTGATATGGCGAAGCGGCCGATCGCCTTGTGTGGCGCGCTGCAGCACAGCAGGCCGCCCAAGTGACAATGATAGAGGCTGTCAGTCCCGCTCGGCTCCCTGCCTCGCAGCCACCTCTCCCGGCTGGCCGC
>OMOV01087612.1:11999-25815 GCA_900312565.1 Beryx splendens | reverse complement strand
CCCCGAACTCCATCTCTCTCTCCTTGCGGGACTTGAAGTGGCCGACAAAGCTGCAGACGGGACCGGAACCGCCGCCAAGGGACGACGACGACAGGACAACAGGAAGACGGTACAGAAACAAACGATAAGCAGTTAGTTCGATATTAGCAGAAGAGGGCGAAATGAAAATTAAGATATGTTGGCGGGATCACAACATGGAAAGACCGATGTTTCACTGAGCTTGTTTCCGCACACCATCATGAATGAGGTGGGGAACACTAACTGAAAGTTGCATGGGATACTTGCCTCTTGCCGTATTGTCCTCCATACTCCTAAAATTACAATAAATACAAAAACAATAGCCTAGACACACATCCTACTCACTGACCTACTCAGGGAAAACTGGCAATTTTCCCCCAGGAAATGGGCCTGTGGGTCGGCCATGCCAGATTCCACCTCACTACCTGTCCCTAGGCTGAGCAGAAAACACACACGGTAAAGTCATCTGCAAAAAGCTCACAGTGATCTGAGACATAATGCTGAGCAAAGTTATTATCAACACTCACTAACGATTAATATACACAGATCCTCTACCGCTCTTCGTCAGCCTACTCTTCTCAGGTTACATTTCGGCTAAACAAACTGTCAATATGAACTCAAAGTATTTGGTCTCCGTGCACTAACTCACACTTTCCTGTCATTCAGCAGCATCCCGTTCATGGTGTCAATGGCTCGGTTTGCGGCCTCCTGCGTCTCAAAGTGAACGAAGCCGTAGCCTTTCGAGCCTTTCTCGTCACACACCACCTGAAGAGAAAATCAAAATCACTGATGACAACGTTGACGCCTGTTTACCGTACACTCAAAATACTGACAAATGTGCAAATGACCGTTAGATAGGTGCGAGTGACAACTGGGAGTTTAGTTGGGACAAAATCTATTGCGTTTTTAAAAAACAAGTCGTTTTGACGGCCGGTGGGAAAGTTGGTCACAGCAGCAGTAACAGCTAGTCAACACCTCGCTTCCGTGTTGTGCCGCTGAAGAGAAACAAAGACGCGTTCTCTGTACGCTGCACGTTTGTTGGGACGACTTGCAGACCTAATTAATGAGGAATTTATTTTAAAGCGAGCTCGGCTCCCTGGCTCCCAAGTTGATCGGATGGGCTTGAATATGAAACGCCACAGTAGGCTCTGTCTTCCCATCACAAAAAGATGTGGCTGTAGCCTTTATACTGCATATCGCCACCCATCACAGCAGTCAATGCAAAGAAATCCATGAAGAACCCAGAAGCATGTTCTCCTGTCATGTGACTCATTTGCATACGATGAGGACTACCAAGCTGTGAAGACTCATTGTTTAATTTTCACTAGAATAACTTTACTGCTATGACGATTTGTGAGAAATTATTTTCTATGCTGCCAGATGAAGTTTGCTAGTGGCCAGTTATAGAGAAGTGAAGCGTCTCACTGAAATGTGCCTCTTGCAGACCACAGGGCGGTGGTTACCGCACCAGGGTGAAGAGGACGACCCGCACAGAACGGTGGTAACAGGATGTGGTATTACATTGGTATTGTCATAACTGCTTTAGTTCGAGTAGCAGTTTGTTCATTTTCTTTTTTTGTACCGATGAATAGATCACCCCGGGTTAAAAAAAAACTAACAGGCAAGCTGTGAAGAGGCTTTTGTACCGACGGTGACAAAGTGTGTGACAAAACACACAAATCTTCTGTGGCCCTGTTCTATGTGCGGCCCGCACAAGAGTATTCAACCTCACTGAGCTCAATTTGATTACAAACGCCAGGCAACATCAGCTTAATACACATCCTACAAACAAAAATCTCTGGGAACAATTCGGGCCGTGGTCATTTTAATGGCGCAGTGAGTCCTTTGGAAGCCGCAGCTGTGGGAACAACCACCTTACCTTGCAGGACAGAATATTCCCAAAGGCTGAGAAGGTATCGTACAGGGCCTTGTTGTCGATGGACTCGTCCATGTTCTTGATGAAGATGTTGCCCACGCCAGACTTCCGAAGTCCTGGGTCGCGCTGAGACCACATTATTCGGATGGGACGACCCTTGATCACCTCGTAGTTCATCGTGTCCAGGGCACACTCCGCTGAAAGTTCAGAAAACAGAGTAGTAACCTCCTACACACGGAGACAGAGGCGTTAAACACCCGGTCCATATAATCTGGGCAGATTCTCAGATCCGCAAGAGAAGGAGTTGCACATGAAAATACCTTTTTGTGACATTTGGGAGTAATCTTGTATTGTAGTGTGTTGGTTCAGTGTTAAACTATTCCGCTTTTTTCAACCTGCCACCGCCTTTTTTACTCAAATATGGATAGGGAGCAGCTCTAAGGCGGACGCAAAGTGTCCGCTTTGGAAAAGTGCATCAGCACAAGCAGCCGACTCTTTGCCACGGTCAGTCAGAATGCACAAACACCCAAAACCAGCGGCACATGCAACACCCATGCTTGTTATTTCTCTGGGTAAACAAGCACAGCATGTCATCGCCAGCTGAAGGAGCATTGCACATTGTTATGGAAAAAGTTTGCATTACATGACCTGCTTTTTCATATTATATGCAAAAATAGTTATGAAAATTGGTACTGTACTACAACTCACAAAAAAAGAGGGGGGAAATGGCTCTATATATAAAAAAAGACCGTCCAACATGAACAAATCTTTCCCAAAGCGATTAAACAGAGTCATCAGGCCTGTGACCCTTGAGTCATCTTATCATGTACGACTTGTGTTTCCTGGATCTGCAGCAATGAGCAAAACACAGGAGACGGATATTACGGATTCTTTTAGGCTACTTTCAAATAAAATGTCATTGTTGTGCCATGAGCTGAACCAGATGCATCCTTTTCCCCAGAAAATCATAACACCCCCCCCACCCCGCCAATAAGTTCATGATTACCGGCGAAAAGTCCATTTTAAGCACGAAGTACTAATACATAATGCAGTTTTTAATAACACAATGGAGGCACAATGTAATATTTGTTCTTACATTGTGTATTACTATGCACTTAATACCTTTCTGTTTGTTACTACACACATTAATCCAGTGGAAGAGGGTCGTTGTAAAGCGTTTCCCAGACTGAACTGTCCCGTCACAGGACGGCATTTGTGAATTCTGCCTGGTGGATTTTTGCTCCCAGTGTGGCCAGAGAGATACTTTACCATCAGCTGGCTGCTGGAAGTTTATGTAGGCATATCCGAGGGATCTGCGAGTGATGATGTCACGGCACACGCGGATCGACATGATGGGCCCGGCAGGAGAGAACTTCTGATAGAGCATGGCCTCTGTAACGTCAGGGTGCAGGTCCCCCACGTACAGCGAGGACAGGGGGTACGATGGTCCGCTGCTGTTCATCTTGGCTTACAACTAGTTTAAGGAAGAAAAACAAAGAGACAGTTGTCACTTTTGAGAAGATCCTTCTGCAGCTAAAGCATGCCCGGAGCCCGTGTCCTTTAAAGACAAGTGAATATGTTGGCCATAAAAATATGTCGAATCTGGATACCGGATAGGAGACAGGGGTCATGTTTAATGTCACCACAGCAGGTAAGATCTTAGTGGTGAAAAAAGTTCTGCACATCCAACTTCGTCTAAGGAACAATTGGCCATATTTCTCCGTTTTGAACAGCTTACACTCTGACTGGCTCTTAGCCATCAACTGGTTTGGTCTACTGAGAGCTGACTGAAATCCACCTGGCACATCTACACAACATTAGGTTGAGATGTATCATAAAATTTAAACTGTACATTTAGAACCGATGTAAGGGGCCGTGTCCACCAGGAGGAACTGGCAGTGGTGTGTTTTCATAGTCGTTTTCTATGACAAGCCAGACCCGACCCAATACACGCACCGGACCTCTTCTCAGCACCCAGAACTATGGGCGCCTCACCTGCTTTCAGAACTGAAAATAAAATTCATCTTTGGCTGAAGTGCACAGCTCATCAATGTCATGGTGAGTTCCATCGACCAATCAGGTTGAAGGGTAGGCGGGACCACATCACAAGCGGACCCTCAACAGGTCTCATGCAGCACTACTAGGGACGAAGCATCAGAACGATGATAAAAAGCCTGCGAGTTTAGTTAACAGAACTGTGTCCAATTCCGGACATCAGCACCCAGTTTCGGACACACGCAGATTGTGGGTGTTTTGGTGCGATCTAGTCCTGAAGTTCCGACCCAAAGGCATGTGATGTCACTTCACACATACGAGAAGCTACAGTTGTGAGAGAAGCGTTTGTGAACCCTTTGGAATTGCCTGGATTTCTGCTTTAATTAGTTCCAAAATGTGGTCCGAACTTCATCTCAGTCATAATAATCTGAATAAATACACACAACACACAAACAGTTGGACTTTTTCATGTTTTTGAGGGAAATTCAGGTAATCCAGCCAATGTGATGACATTCAAATACGCTGCCCGGTACCAAAACATCCACAAAGTTCGGTTACCAACAGAGTCTGCTCTTCACAACAGAGATCTGTGGAGGTAAAACATGCCCCGATCAAAAGAGATTTCATAAGGCGAGTTGCCAAACTCGGCTGGAAAGAGTTACCACAGCACCTCGAAAGACTCGGGTCTCCATCAGTCGACAGTCGGACAGGTTAAGTAGAACAAATGGAAGAAATTAAGCACCATAGCTACTCTCCTTAAGGGTGGGTGTTTTGAAAAGATCACACTGCAAGAGTGTACAAATCTCAAGGAGGTGACAAAGACCTCAAGGGTAACAATTAAGAACCGTGAATCCAGACTGCATTTTGGGCAACAGCGTCTTCATGGAGAGGATCCATAGTTAACAGTAATGAATGCATCTGTGAGGCGTATTTAAATAAATACATATAGATATACACACACACACACACACACACACATGTATGTGTGTGTGTGTGTGTGTGCAGTGGATGGCAACAGTGGCTGATAAATGGAAAAATCAGAGTACACAGCCTGCGATTCCCTACAGCTATCTGTGACATTGTGAAACTACAGGAAGGGTTAATATTAAACATGAACTGAATTAAGTGTCCGGAATTGGATAAGCCTTTTGCATCTCAAAACTAAGTGTGCTATCATCCATTTGCAGGGACTGGAAGAAAAAATAATTACAATATGGAAATGATATTTAACAAAGTCAAGAAGGGATTAATTTATGAGACACTTAAATCAAAACAGTAACGTTACAGGGTGAACCAAGCCTATATTTGTTATTGATTGTGCAGCTGTCCCGAATGGACAGGATGACATTACTAATCTTGCTTCCTTGAAGCAGAGTTGTGATATGGAGAACCATATGCACCAAAGATGACATGCGTTATGCACATAATCCATGCTAATTTTGGGTATATTGCTATGTTGGCAGTAACAACGGGACACTTAGAAAATAATGACGTTTGTGTGCATGGTTAGCACCATCAATTTTTGATGCATTATTAGCCGAGACCAACATAACAAACGTTAACGTACTGAAAACTAATTTCAAGCTAGGGTGAAAAGGCACGGCTAAGCTGCTCGGGTGGAAAGGTGCCGCTAAACTGCTGGGGTGAAAAGGCGCGGCTAAGGTGCTGGGGTGAAAAGGTGCCGCACGCGAAACATCAAGCAACGTAAGCTAAGTTAGCAAAGTCCACCTAACATGCTAATTCACTGCAGGTTCTGCAGAAATCAAACTAACTTATAAATTAGACAGGCCTAGAGGAAAATACTCATCAGTTCCCAACATATTGGTTGGATGTTGGGTTATTTTGGGGTATCACCCAACTAGCTAAAAGTGACATCCTTTGAACAGCCACCGGCCATTCAGTTCTCGTAAAGAGCGCGTTGCTCAGATCACGTGGGTTAGCATTTACTCCGAACGTAACGCAGCTACAGGTGAAACTAAATATTAATGTTAACGTTAATCAACTCAATCAAAATGGCCTAAGTTATGGTTACTTACAGCTTTAAATTGGCTAACGGCGTCACAGACTTCCGACGTAGGATTTCGACAGCAGGCTGAGTTCCCACTTCGGCCGCGGTGTTTGTTTTCATTTAATTACTGCCGCGGAACACCTGCCTTCGCCCTCCGCGCCGTGTCCGTTAATTAAGCTGTGAGGGTAGAGGTTAAGTGACATAACCCTCCGCGAGGAAAACTAGTTCCTGCATGACCAGTGGGAAAACCAGTTTTGCCCTCTGATGGTTGCGTTCAAACGCGTGAGAAAGGGCTTGATCTGCAGAGCCTCGCCAACGTTTTTAGCAGTGTACTCACCCCCACCACACACACACACTTATTTTTTGTTGTTGCCATTACTGCATTCCTTACGAATAAAGATGAAGACATTTGCCTGTTATCTTAAACGAAACTTTATTTCACTGAATGGTCTTTGACACTTTCCTATTTCTTACATGTATAGTGAAACTAGAATGGTTTTAAGATACATACACAAATCTAGAATTACACCAACCATTGTTTATCTCCATTTCATCATTGCTTTTTAGAGCTATTCTAAAATTTTCACAACCACGTGTGTGCACTGGGTAATAGACTGTTACAGAAGCAAATTTTAGCCAGAAGACTTGTCAGTAAAAACAAAGCAAGTTGAGATACCTGATATACAGACAGGCTTTGTTCCACATTCACTAACTGCATTTTCATCAAGCATAAAGATAAATTGACAAGAATTTTTTCAACTGAAGATTATCTCAATTCATTGGAACATTGTCAGAGTAAACAGACTGTCAGCTATATGTGGAATGGTGTCTTCAACTACAGTATGTGGAATGTAGTGGTGATACATGGTATTGTGACACTGAGCTTCTTCCAGGGTGGTAGGATGGGTTTCTCCAATTTGCATCTTCAAAATAAATCTAATTTCTGAGGCCATAGTTCATACTAGGTAATCTTAAACGGCATTAATGATGCACCTCGGTAAAGACCCGAGTCGTGGTTTACCATTTGAAACGTGTCTGGTCTAACTCGTACTTTCTGAAATCCATAAAATCAAAACAGCTGCTGCCACCTAATAGAAATAAAAATAGGCTGCAAGAGAAAGCCAGGCACAAAAACTTTGGAGAAAACAACCGCTTTAAGAGGAATATTTTGCAAGCAGGATTGATACAGTGTGATAAGACATTTTCAATTAACATCAATAAAAGGTTACTTTAGGTTTTACATACAGATGATAGTCAATCTTGCAAAATACATGGAACCACATTTAAGCACATACAATTTTCATTGTACTGAGTTCAAGCAGCACCTGAACAGTGAGTAAAACTACAGACAATCCATACTTAGTTAAAAAAAAAAAAAAAAAAGAAGAGCACTGCCTTTTCGAAGAGCCTAATAAAGTGGAATGTCTTATGTTTGAGGAAATCTAACATGACAATCTAAGGGGTCCCTTAATAAAACTTTTAAAATTGTGAATTTGTGAACATGATGAAAGAGCATAACACCAAGATGTCAGTGTCACAATACAGCCTGCCTCCTTTCTGTATGAGCCCACAGCAGAATTGCAGTTAGTTGAATACAGGATTGTACTGTATCTGAAATTCAAACGCAAACAATTTGGTTTGTGAAGCAAATGGAACACCTAGCATCACAGTGTTTGGTGAAAATCAACTGCCAGTTTTAATTACCATACGATATAACCTGTAAATACCATGACGAATCACAAAAAAAGAAACGTAACAAAAAAAAACAAAAAAAAGGGATGAAAAATGCACAACAAACTAGCTGGGACAAAGGAATTAGGAAGGACGATTAGAATTCACAACCCCCCCCCCCATACACACACACACCCCATACACACAATCATTCACATCCATTCGCACTCCTCTCTCACGGCTCATACAACCTAGCAGATACACACACACAAAGCCAACAAAAACAACAGCAACATGGACTCACTACTCAATACAACATTTTTCCACAAAGTGACTGAATCTGCTAACAACTGAAAATTACCCTGTCGCCTCACAGTGAACTGAGAGGGGTAAACTAGTTGGTCAGGAGCAATTCAGGCTGCTTGTCATACAGAAGGGGGAGGGGCTGATGGAGTGGAGGGGGATGTATATAAGCTGTCTGTGTTTAAGATAAGAGTGTAGGTGGATTAACAGTGCAATTCCATTAGTTTTCCCCTTCTCCGGTCTCTCCCTCATCTCCCTGGTTTTCTGATGTCCACAGCTGGGAAGAGAGACAAAGGTTATTCCTCATTCATTTAGCGCTTAAGACAACATCTCTGATCGGCTATAAGTGACACATCGGGGGGGGGTCGCTCGGACGCAAAACTTACAGTCAGGTTGTCCCTTAGTAGTTGCATGATCAGGGTGCTGTCTTTGTAGGAATCCTCGTTCAAAGTGTCAAGTTCAGCGATGGCTTCATCAAATGCCTGAAAATTAAAAAAAGAAGAGATAAAATCAAGGCGTCAACTCCAGCTGCATCCTCTGAACCTAGGTTGGCAGTGACTTTGCAAAATTGATTTCCGATTAGTAAGTATTAAAAAGTAAACTCTCAAAACTGTCCACCCGTGTATAAAACAGGAGCAGTGCTAAAAATGTGTTCTACTTAAGATGCAAAGGTTGACAAAACAAAAATACTATGCAGTTTATTTTCTACAACAGGACATTTCAACAAGTGGCCCAGGGCCCAAAGGTCGATTGCATTGCGATTAAATGTTATCACTAAATAATTCCTAATAAATTGTTACCTAAAGTTAGTGGCTAGGTAATGTTTCCAAAGCCTTCAATTCTTTACAGATTTATGTAGGCTTAAAAATACTGTGAATTTGTAGAATACCATCTAAAACCAGGGTGAAATTGACCTGATAAGCCTACCTGCAAAATCAATTCTGGCTCCTGAGAAGAACAACTTTTTAAAATACAGTTAGAGAGGAGAGACTGTTTTAAAGGACTAGGTTCATACCGTCTTGGCCAGGGTGCAGGCCTTCTCCGGGTTGTTGAGGATTTCATAGTAGAAGACTGAGAAGTTGAGGGCCAGGCCAAGCCTGATGGGGTGTGTTGGCTGCATCTCTTTCTTGCTGATGTCAAAAGCATCCTGATACGCCTGCTGGGAATTGTCCACGGTAGCTTCAGGAACACAAAGATGAAGAATAAGAATTTCAGCAACACTATTAGTCCATTTATGACCCTGTTCACTGTTTTACAATACATCTTCAGCACACTTTGTTGCATGCACATCACCTAGACTGACTTTATCCAAGTGTGGCTTCTCCACACCGTCGTGCAATAAGTTAATCAAATAAGTCTCAACAGAACAAAATCATATGTAATCACATCCTCTCTACTTACCCTTCTTGGACTCCCCAGATGCTACCTCAGAGAGGTATCTATAATAATCGCCTTTCATTTTCAGATAGAACACCTTGCTCTCAGCAGCAGACGCATTGGCAATGAGATACTTGTCCAGAAGCCCCTGAAAACGATACAAAAGTGGTTGAGATTATCATGTCTGTGTGTTCAATAGGTTTAAAGTGAACAAAGAATAAAAGCAGCACTGCTTGGGTGTCTCTAGCACCATTCACTGGTGCTCTTTGGTGATGAGGATCAGAGTCTTCAATGGAAAAAAAAGCCCTTCATCAGATGAAGGGCTTTGTAGCCGTAATGCACAGGTCATCAGCTATTTTAATGTTTTACCCCGATTTAATGAAAGCCTTTTAATAACCAGATCCACTTGAGTTCCTAGGGCCTCCTTTTCTCCATTGAAGACTGATTTTTTTGTAATGCCTGAGAAATGAGCAGCTCTTACCAGCACATCATTACAAATGTCCTGCAGCTCTTTTTCAATCTTCTCCCGGTATTCACGAGCCATCTGCTGTTTCTTCTCATTGCCCTCAGTTTTCTGCTCAATGCTGGAGATGACACGCCAGGATGAACGGCGAGCTCCCACCACGTTCTTGTAGGCGACAGAGAGAAGGTTGCGCTCTTCATTGGAGAGCTCGCCACCCTGCTCAGTCACTGACTTCATGGCAGCAGCCATGTCATCATAGCGCTCAGCCTGCTCAGCGAGCTTGGCCTTCTGTACCAGGTCGTTCTTATCCATTTTCTAGACTGAGAAAGAAGATAAGACAATATTAGTAGTGGTTGGTCATGAGCTGTCAATCAAAAGACAGGGACATCGCTGTACTGATATTGCCCACTCACCAGACTCCCCTATGTGTTGTTTACACTAATGATCTTATTTTAATAGACATGCACGTCTTTTACGCTTTGGGCAGGGGGACAACTCGAATCAACTGACGATAGGCAATGCGGATTGGGCCCCTAGCAACTGGGTCAATCACACATATCAACCGGCTAACGTTAGCGAAGTAGCTAATAGCGCTATCTAATTCTTCCCCCGCCCGGTCACACCTAATTATGTCTAAGCACAAACAGTTAACACTCTTTACAACTGCTATACGATAAATGTGTGTGTACACGCAGGCCTCGCTGGCTCATTTTCTACAATTGACATTAACGTTAGCTAACATTAGCCGCAGCCTTCCCGGGTCAGGTTTTAAGGCCCTCTCAGTACTGCTAGTGACTTGATAACATTCGCTTAGTAACGTTAGCTTGCTAAAAGCGACCGTCTCCGAATACCCTCGTCAGTTTTGTTCATATGTAACGTCGCCAACCTCACTGGATTTGGTAGAAAGTCCCAATCTGTTTTATTTATTGTAACGTCAGGCGATTGGGGTGGTTAGGTGTTAGCTAGCTAGCGGACCGTCGTCTAACGGACCGCTGTCTAACGCAGGTTAGCTAGGCCAGCGTTAGCAATGGCTGACTTTTACTTGAAACTACGGTTTAGGGCCTACGGAATCGATGGTTGCCATTTTCTATAATCAATAGAAAAACACAGTCTACTACTGCAACGCTGTATTTTTAATAATTAATTCATTTTCAACAGCTGTAACATGGCCCGCCGACGCTGCGGAGCCTGACAGAACAAAGTGTCATGGAATCCGCTTCGGAACGCAGCTAGCTCGCTAGATAGCCAATGAGCGAGTCCTTTCACAGACCGCTAGATACCGTTAGCCAGCCCCGCTAGTGTGATGGCTTCCCAACACTATTCAGCCCAACACGGAGACACACGCCTGCTAACATTCACGTAGAAATGAAAAATTAAACTATATAATGCGCTGTTCACACGCGTAAGGTCAACGCACTCACAATATTGGCGACTTTTAATCCTGCTTTTTCTCTGGACGATCGAGCCTCCGTCCTCCGTCTCGCTCAGCGTATCGTTCAGGGCAGTACCACTTCCGTTGCACTGACACTTGTATTTCCTCTTTTCCCACCACATCTGCCTTACGCAACTTCAGCACACACGCCAAATGAGATTATTTCATCTGAGCAAACGCGGGGTGGATTTGCTTCAAACGCAGTCTCGTTGATTCTTGAGCCTTGAGGTTAAAAGTGGCCGCGGTCGGTCGTAAAGCTTCCTGCTTCATTTACTTATAAATTAACATTAGCCAGTCGTTCTTTTTTACAAGATAGGCTGCACCAGTGATGTGCAAACTGTCCTGGCATCAGATCTACTTTTCCTTTCACTGGGCGCAGGTGAGCCTCCCGCCCCGGTCTAACAGATTAAATTACTATACACAGAATTATAGCCTGGAAATGGTCAGTAATTAATATGGTATGCTACAGTTTCTGCTGTGGAGGCACATACTGGGCAAACTGGTATATAAATTGTGTCAATGATAATAATCACAATGTGCTTCTTTATTGATGCCCTTATGGAAGTTGCTCAAGGACACTTCAGCAGGACAGATGTTTACCAGCACAGGGGCTTGAACCTGGGGGATGGTCTCTCTAACCACAAGCCCCCCAGCAGCCCAAACTATAGAACAATAATAATAGAAATACATTGGATATACAATCCTCAAAAAAGAATTATGGTGACAGCATATTTTCTGCAAGTTCCTTATTCAATTATTTGCTGGGTGCATATTTTTTCATTGATTTTTTTTCAAATAGTGGCCATTCAGTTTTCAAAACAAAACAAAAAGTACAAAAAGGAGGGTGATAAGGGCAAGGTGGGGTAGGGGGGTGGGGGGTGTCTTGTGCCACATCAGAGGGCCCAGACTGCTTAACAGCACCACTGGCAGCGGCTGCGGAGTGAACAACCATGCTCATCACTCAAGGCTATGATGGAGAAAACTCACCTAACAGCTGTGGATATGATGTGGAGGCTCTCCAAGACTACAAATCTGACAGACTTGTTATTCTCTGCACTGACACAGCAGTGCACAGAAGAGATCTTGTTTCCCGCACCATCTGTAACAGTTTTTGAAATCTAATTCAGCATGAGGGGAAATGATTCGTTGAGTTTGATTCATGCTTTTTTTGATGCTGATTGTTTTTCCTACACCCAGCGCAGAGCAAGTTAACGTCTTCTGAAGCAGAACATGGACAGAGAAGGTTTTCCCTCAGCAGCAAAAGGCCCATGGAAGTTTTTTTTCCACACCATCAGAGAGTCGGAGCGTTATGGATGGGAAGTTCTGCTTGTTTTGCCAGCTCTCACTCACAGAGCAGCTGTGTGATTTGAGGCTTATCTCTCCGTCTTATTGAGCTGAATCAAACAGGAGTGGCACTACGCAGCAGTCAGCTGATCCAACAGCTTTTGCTTAGAGTTGCTGTATTCCTTTAAGAAACACACAGGAAGGTGGAAAATTAATTTTCAAAAAACATGTTTTGGAGGATTAGAGGAATTTGCTTTGACATGAATCATAAGCAGCAAAAGGCTGTTTTTGCTCATCTGTAGTGAATAGCAGTATATTAACCCATTTCTAACTTTACAACCAACACCTTTTACGATGACCTTGTCTGCCCTCCAGAAACTGTCTGTGAGCCTTCAGTCACCTGTATGGAGTCTGTAGGTTACCAGAAAAACATTTCTGAGTTGACTGCAGTGGAGGACAAAAGAGAAAAGCCTCATTTTAAGCAGGTTAAAAATAACAAAGGCTATATAAATACAATATACTACAAATATGATTTTGGCAGTAATACGTGAGAGTGGACTTGCACAACACTCCAGACAGTGATTTTGAAGCATAGCCATTACATTACTGGAGAACCTAAGGTGAACGCTCAGCTGGCTCATGTGACTTGCGGGAAAAAGCAGATTCATCCAAGGTCGCCTTGGAAAAATCAGTAACTGCCAAGACTCAAACTGGTTGTCATCTTCCAGCTCTTCAACACTGTTTTCTTTCACCAACAGCAGACTCCACACTGACTGCAAAACTCAAGAAGGTTGCTTAATTTATTCAAACAATGCACTTTCTCTGTTTAGCCTCAACTGCATGTCCAGAGATGCAGACATACATGCAAAGCAGGATACCTGTGGATGAAAACCAATTAGATTATAAGTATTAGTATTATTACCTCTGCTGAGGGGAAGCATGAATAATTTGCAGGTGGAAGAGCATAACGTTTCACGCCTCACATACACAGTGTCATGTTTAACACCAAGCCTGTTGGAGAAGAAGACATGGAAATAATAGTTAAAAACCAGGGGGGGCGTTGCATTTGCCCATGGAAAGTTTAGTTCATGTTGAAGAGTTTGAATCTGAGCCAAGTCAATTTGAGTCAAGCTACTTGGAATGAGGAAAGTTTACCATTATTTAGAAGAGAAGGAGGTCGCTGCATGTCTTCTGAGTCCAGCCTGCCGACTGCAGCTGATCTAAAACAAAAAACAACCCAACACCCTCACAATTATATCCTTAGCTGTAAACGATTCTTTCACAAATTGAGTCGACTCTAATGTGGGAGTGGAGCTGTCCTGAAGCAAAATAACACAACAGAAAGGCATCTGTAAGCAGGAGTTATCATGGGTTAATTGAAGTTAACTT
>OMOV01087612.1:0-11979 GCA_900312565.1 Beryx splendens | reverse complement strand
CGATCTGCTTTTCAATTTATAATCACTTTGGCTCGAGCCAAAATTCCAGTGATCATATCCTGCTGTTTCTTGTCTTTATTTTCTCTCCGCTCTCCAAGTCACCATTGTCCCTGATTGTTCATATATCTAAGAAGTCAACATTCTTCCATGTTTTTCCAGCTATTCCCAGAACACACGACTACTTTGTCCTTCCAGCAACAACAAAGTTCCTTTTACATGCAAAGTGAAAAAGCACAGTGTTAAGTCGTCGCCAGTTTGCCATCAGCCAAGCCTGTAATTGACACTCTGCGCTCATTAGACTCAACATCCTGTCCCCACTATCAACAGAGACTATCCCTGTTTGCTATGAGGAAAACATAGTCTACAAATAGTCAGGAAAGTTACCAAGACCTGAGAGAGAGACCAGCACAGCATGCAGTGAGTTAAAGTTTGTTTCCTTCTCTTCCTCAAAAGTCTACTGGCAGCTTAATAAAAACTGGATGGAAAGTTTTCCTGCTCACATGGACCAGCAGACAGCACTCTCCTCACAACACTTCTCTCACCAGCAATTAAGGCACAATGGTGCACTTGAGGACTTTGATTTTCGCCACTGTAATGCTCCCATGGATGCTATCTTCTGCAGCGAGAAGCGGATACATGGAAGTGAGAAAACCCAAGGTAAAAAATAAATAAAGACATGTATCTGTTGGAGTCGCACTACACAGTCTAAGCCTGGAAGATAATTATATCCGTCAAGTGCTGTTAAGACTCTTTCTCTCTACAGACAGAGGTGTCCGTTTTTGACTACGGAGACTTGGACACCGACTCGGCAGCGGCTCCAAAAGCGGATGGTAATGTTTGTTTGCGCCGATGAATAGTTTTCAACAGTCGGATGCATTTTCAAAGCTGATTATGCAACGTTTGCCGAGGCATTCTTCCACGTTTTTGTGAATGTAGCTAAAGCCCACATTATGTAATAACAGGGCCGTGCAAGTGTCCTCCTCCAGTGTGCATGTAGTGTGTTTTAGGTTTCAGAGTACCTGCAATGAGACTAATTACTTGACTGATTCACAACGTAGGTAAGAAAAGCATTTAATTATGAAATGGAGGGAAACTGTGTCGATTTCAGAGCTGCCAACATGCCTACTGTGCGTTTGCCTGACTGGGTCTGTTTACTGTGAGGAGGTGTCCCCCGAAATGTCAAACGTCCCGGCACTGCCAAAGGAAACAGCCTACCTGTATGCACGCTTCAACAAAATCACCAAAATAAACAGCAAGGACTTTGCAGACATGGGTAAGTCTAATTCAATGCTGCACTGTTTTTAAAAAATTATACACACAGATGACACAAGGTGCACATTCTGACGTTTCTTTACGGTCTTCAGCTAATTCTGCTCTTCATTTCTTTTGACTTTTCCCAGCCACGTTAAAAAGAATCGACCTGACTGGGAACCTGATCACTGTGATAGAAGACGGGGCTTTTTCAAAACTTCCCAATCTGGAGGAGCTCACTCTGGCTGAGAACCGACTGACCAAACTTCCCATGCTGCCGACCAAACTGGTCTCACTGAATGCCAATTTCAACAGGCTTAAAACCCAGGGTGTCAAGTCAAGTGCTTTTAAAGTAAGCCAGGGAGTCTGTCTTGTGTCACACAATGTCACTCTGTCACACAGTGAAACCACTTCAGTCTTAGCGACAGGTGCAAAACTTAACTTTGAATGCGGTTCAAGATGTTTAGATGTCAGACTGAGTGCGCAGCCTCACCTGAAGTGGCCCGTGTGTTCTTGTGTTGTTGCAGAAACTCACAAGACTGGCGTATCTATACCTTGGAAACAACCAACTGGAAGCAATACCACAACTTCCAGAGTCTATTCACACTGTGCACCTAAATGTAAGTTCGTCTTTACCTCACTGCAATCAACATATTGAACTAAATTCCTCAGAAAAGCTCTGGAAATACACGGGGATAATGCTTTTTGGGGTTGTTTTGCATAGTTTAGTAGATAGTTCATGAGCTGATTTTGTGTCCTCTGGCCGCAGAACAACAACATCACCACACTAACAGATGAGACATTCTGCAGAGGCAACAACACTCACTACATCCGCGCAAACATGGAAGAGGTGAGACTGGACGGGAACCCGCTGTTGCTGGCTCATCACCCCAACAGCTTCATCTGTCTGCGGACTCTCCCTATCGGAAAATACCACTGAACCAACCAGAGCATGCTTTCAGACGACTGAACTACATTAGGGAGGAAGCTCTATAGCGTAAGACACACATATTCAGATAATGAAATGGCAACTAATACCATTTAGTGAATACTAATGTTTTTAAGTTACCTTTTTATATACTCAGTAACACTGCCATACAGTTCACGTTTTAGAGTTGATAGAGATTTCAGTTCCATCTTCAGTGTGCAGGTGTGTCAGTACATTTAGCCTCCTCCAACAGCAATACAGCTTTACCTACCATTTCTTTAAGCAGTTAAAAATCATACAGTTATGGCATTTGCCATTATTGAATACATTTAATAAATAAATTACTCCTTTTTATTACTTTTGTTACATTTGGCTGAGACTATGTTTTGAACTACCTTTACGTCTTGCATTGTTAAAGGTGGCATGTATAATGTGTAGCATTTTTTAAAATAAATATATCATGGTCAAACTAGTTGTGCTACCTTGACACAGTTACTGTAAACAAGTGAGACCACGGTTAGGATGATTGGTATCCTCCATCTCACACCAGAGGTGTTGTTAGTGTGAGTGTTTCTCAAAATGAAGACTACATTTCCCATAAACCCCGCTGGTCCCTGCCACGAGGATGTTGCCCCACCCCTGTGTCTCTGCGTGTTTGTTTACTCGTACTGAAGAGGGTAAACATGTTGGAAGTCATTTTTCTATCTGCCTTTCACTCCTTCCACCATTTGCGATTGAATCTCTGAAACAACAGCACCCTTCTCCCTGTTTTGTGCCGTAAAGCAACCCCGTAGATTTCCCTACAAAATACAAACCAGTGGCACACGAAGTTAAATGCAGTGTGGAGTCCGGTAGAGGCCGCCAATCTTCTATATGATGGTCTCGTTTGTTTGTGGTGATTATACTTATGTCTCAGAATTAAAGAGGTACCGATTTATTGATATTAAAATGCTACACATAGCGCCTTTAATGACAAACATCCATAATTTCGATAAAGTCTTCTTAACCCAGAAAGGTGAGGTTGAGTCCATTCCAGCCTGATGGGAACAAGTGTCCAAGGACATGTCCAGATTTCACACCTGTGTCGTCATCTTCATGTCCCATCATCGTTCACTTGGCGGCAGGCTCATCAAGAACTAGCAAACCATCCGCGATCTTCCGCTGGTACTCCCGTTCGGACTTTTTTCTCCTGTAGACGTCATCTGGCAAACAAGAAGAATACAGAGAATAAAATAAAATGATAATACTACAGACATTTTTGATACAGTAACAGCTGGAGCGGTCAAATGTGGCAGGACGCTGGACTATTGAGACTACATTCTTTACCAACTAGGTCTTCTCTTCAAGTAATTATCATGTAATAATTGTTAAAAACTGGGATGACTGCCAAAGAAGAGACTTTGCGCCCATGACAGAAGTGATAAGGAAACAAATCAACAGTTGAGGGATGAAACCACCGTGTATATTTATGCAACCAGGCAGGAGGAGTGGCAGTCAGTTGTGTGTTATGAAGAGGAGTAATCCTATATGGCTGTGGCTAAAAGGTCTCAGGATATTAAGGATATTACAGGATAAGGAGAGTGGGCAGCTTTGAGGGAGAGAGGAATTTCAGTCCTCCCAGACTCCTGGGATGCAACAGATAATTCTGAAGTAATAGGACATGGGAGGGGTTATAGGAAGAAGAAAAACACTACAGCTCTCTTCCTGCAAAGTATATAACATGCAAATGTGGCGTATCTAGTCTGCCATAAAGTCAACAACACAAATACAGAGTGTGTCCCAAAAGTTGGACTGCTTGCACTTTGTATATGTAAGAAACAACTGTCTCAGTTTCCCCTCTGTCCTCCTCCTCCCTCTCCCTCTCTCTCAGTTTTTCCATGCTTCCTGATACGGGACCAGCAGAGGAGGGGACAGAAGTGTAGGAAAGTCTGAGGAGGACACATCTGCATAGTCGACTACTGTGCTCTGTCCCAGCTCTGTTCAGTACATGCACAGTCCTGACTGCAGGCCTGCACCAACCAGACTGTAGCCTACACTGCAACATGGCACTTTCCACATCACGATTGATTTTTTAGCTTTGACAAGATTTTGATTGATTACACCGTCAGTATAAATCAGGATTGTGAAGCAGCATGTTCATCCGGAAGAGCTAAATCCAATCCAGACGAGTTACTGGCCTGATTTGACTCTGTCTGGTCTCTTCTGGGACACGCCCACCTCCTTCTAGAAGAACCTGTACTGTAAGGAACCGAGTGGCCAGTGCGACGTGGGAGGTTCAAGTCATGTCAGAAATATAGGAAATTACAGGTTCACAGGACTGGGAAAGCCGGATTTTCCCCAGACAAGTTATTAGCATACTGTATGTTACTAATATTGATGTCTGCTTCCTTTTCCCTACTTTAAGTGTCACGTATTTTTTTTAATTTTTGTTTTTAAAGACATCAGCTGGCAACCCTGGCATGGATTTCCCCCCTCCACTTCATTATGTCACCGCAGCACAAAGTAGCACTGTGTTGCTTCATTCCTAAAGCGAAGCATCACCCACCCAAAAAAAACTGTTGTGGTGTCCATCTTGTCATTATTTCCGACCGAATGCACGTGAACGCCTGACAAGTCGTGTTTACCAAATCGGATCTCCGCAGTAGGAGCTCACGAGGTGTAAGTTAGTAGGAATCCCCCTCATGTTATATTTGACTGGAAACAGAGTTGGTTGTTTTATACTTAACGTACAGAAAGTCTCCTTCCCTATCCTGACGTTGATCATGATCCACTCCATCACGCCTCCGATACAAAAGAAGATGGGAAGGAATCGGTACGTCCCAAAACGACGTTTACCCGGTACAAGGCTCAGCATGTACTTGATGTTCTGACTCCTGTTAAACATGTTGGACCAACGGACACACGACACAGGCGTGCTGCCGCTTCTCGCTGCACCGTTGATATGGCAACAGTGACACCGGAATACTCCTCAATTTAAAGACACGATATTGTGGGAAAACTCTAACGATAACCTATCTCAGGCATGTCGCATGGACCTTACTCGTCCTTTACAAGTGTTATAACAGCAAAGGACACGAGTGCGCGCGTTTTAACACCCGCTGTAAACCAAACGGGCGGAGTTCTCTGTAACCGACAGCAGAAACAGCGGCTCGGCAGGCCAGTCGGTGTACTTCCAACTGTTAAAACGCACGCACCCAAGAAAGCGCTTAACAACGTGACTTCCGGGTGTGTTTTCATTGGCTCTTGAAAACCAATGACAGTATTTAAATAGGGGGCGCTAGGTCATTACGCCCTGTAAATAGAAGACTAACTGAATTAATTTCCTACACCCGGAAGCTAAAGTAGGCTACACTTTAAAACCATTAATGATATACAACTTCAACAGGAGCATATTTTGTAACTTTTTTGTAAATTTGAGGCCTCAACAATCTTTTATTAGCCTATAGTTCCTTATGACTTCATGTTTTATTCAAACATGTAATATTTTGTAGAAATATTATGATTATGGTTAAATACATTTAACTATCAAGACCCCTCCAATATTTCCTGCTTTCAAAAAGTCACGACTAGCCATAAGCAAGCTTGTTAGCCATCTTATGCAATCACTTGTCCTCATAAAAGGCAAAAAGGTCAAGCGAAAAGCTAAATTAATGAGTGACAAATACACAAATGGGTTTATTTGGCTGTGGAGACCAAATACATCAATATGAGCTCTAACGGGTAACATGATGACATAATACTGCAGATACACACATGGCAAATACATATACATACACAAGACACTCAGACACATGCAACGCTACTAGGGTCTTTAGAAATAGTACCGTACCATAAGATAATACAGAGCTAAAAAGGCTAATTTCAAATATCTATAGTCACCAGAAAAAATGGCCCCAGGATAATCATACTTTATTATGCAGTCCTGCCACTCTGCATCCAAAAAGATTCTTTGTTCAAAATGTCTCTGGTCCAAAAGTTGTCTCGATTTTTGTCCAAGACAACTTGTATGAGCGGTACAACAATATGCACAATATTTTACAATCTTTAGTTTTTGTCGACTTAAATCCCCAAACTGTTATCTACTGGGGTTCATGCACACACGTCCACATGTGGCTTTGATGCCAGATCTCGACATAGCGTCGTAAATCTGTGTTAAATCATGGCTATCTGGTTACAATCAAACAGTTAATGACCGGATTGGGTGTAAACAGGCTCTTGAACGCTGGGAATCAGATCAACGACATAAAATTCACAATTATTCTGCAGGGAATAATTATACCCACATTCTTTAGCATAGTTTGGCATTGGGGGTAAAAGACAAGAGTTCCTAAATAAAAACACATTGGAAATGAAAGGATTGCATTTTTGTGTTTTATAAGAAATGTTTTTTTTGCTTTTGTAAAACAAAAATAAAAACAATTTGGTAAACTGATTATGACCTTGAGAACATTTGCAGTCACACTATTTATTTATTGATTTATTTTTGCAATGATGTAGTCATTACTCCTGGACATAATAAAAAAATTGTACCCAAATATGTGCATCACAGCAACGGTTTCTTTATCTTGTGGTCGCCCAGCTGAGAATATTTTGCACCATAATAACATTTGTGCACTACAACAGATTTTGTTTCACCATGAAATCAAAAGGTTTGTATTCCTTTGATATTATCTGTCTGGACATTGTGCATGTTGCGTACCACTGTGATCAAAATAATCCATAAAATATTCATTACTAGTGACACATCTCCCAATTGTGCAACAGTCTTGTTTGTTCTCTTTTAATCACAATTTCAACTTTTCTAATTCATTATTATGACAAACCTCTACTAACGTCATCTATAACGATATTTTCATCAGTCTTCAACTTTGAGCGCCGGCCTACAGAAAGTCCAGTGATGCTCCACTGTGTTCTCGTTTGCGCGCTCGCTCATGTGATGCACACGTGTGTTCCGAATGGTGAAGCCTTGTTTCATGATGTAGTCCATCAGGTGAACTCTGAGGGACACCTCTTGATGATAGTCACATGGTCCGAAGGTGAAAGACACCTGGCAGTCTCTAGTGTCCATCATGTGTTTGTTCCACTTTGTGAAGTTGTTGGAAATCCCCTCCAGCAGGGCGTGTACCTTCGTGGTTATGGTCAGCTGAGTGATGATAACAGCCACTGGGTTCGAGTACTTTGACAGTTTCCGTGTGCTGGACAGTTCTACTACCTGCTCGAAGATGTCAGGAGGGTAGAGCGGCTTGGGGTCATTAAGGCACTGGATCAGAGGCTCAATCTGGTAGAAGTCTGCCTCTTTCCTCAGGAGGTCCGTCTCTGTGAAGTCCAGAGGAAGAGTGAGCTCAGATGTCCGCAGGAAGTTCAGGATGTACCGGAAAAGTGTCCCGTCGCGATCGATGAAGTAATTCCCCTGGGAGTCGCGGGTTGTGGGGAAATCTCCCCGGAACATGGCACCCAGCATGGAGTCTGGATAGCGCTGTAGGGTTGATAAGCTGGTGGTATAAAGGTGACCTCCCACATTCAAGGTGACAGGATTAGTCATCTACAACAAAAGAGAGCAGAGAGGAGGATAAGAGTCACAAGTGTGCATAAGGAAAAAGGAAATTATCATTTGCATATAAAAGTTCTAGGCTATACTATGAACAGTATAAATGACTACTGGGATGTAGACACATTAAAAAACAAAAACAAACCACACACTTAGTGCATATTATATACTGATAATCAACAGACATTTCTATAGCAGCAACATCTGACATTGCTCTTCCTCTGGACTGACTGAACCATCTCTTACCCTATGGCCCCAGTCTCCATTATCCATTTGTAGAAAAGGATGCCCACTTGGTCAGAACCAAAACAGAGAGGCAATGAATGTAGTTTGGTTTACTTCAATATCACCTATGAAAAGAGTCACAAAACATGAACTGTAACAACATTTTATATGAATAATATGAAGGATGAGAAGGATGCTGAATCAAGCAGGCTGAGTTAAAATGCTGGCAGGCTCTTTCTGCCACAGAGTTAGCAGTATCTGATAGCAGCTTGCACCTTCCATAAGGACTGGGTTAGAAGAGAACAGGGAGCTTGCTTGCTTGGGAGAAAGCAATGCTAGCATTTTAAATTAAATGGCTATTTAACATGGCTCATTTATGAGTTTCGAGATGATTTAAAACACAAGACTTGGTACATTTTCTGAGGAAAATCTGGGTGTGCTTTCTGACAAAGCACCGGTATGTATGTGTGTGAGTGTGAACAGAGGTGAAATAATGCATGCATGGATCAAACCTAATGCCAGCAGATGCTACCTGGCGCTGCTCAAGTCACAGTTTAAGGAGATAAAAGTTAGCCCATTTATTTCCATCTGGATAACTTATACAGCTGCAGGTAAAGTAACAGCGTTCAGCAGTCAAGAAGTGTTCAAACTTGCCATACCACCCAAATACAATTCACCGTTTCTATGCAATGAACATGAAGCAAGTTAGCTAACGAGCTAGGGTAGCATGCAACAAAGTACATTTTTATTAAAAATCAATGACGTTAGCAGTCCATAAATGTTGTTTGGGTCCATTAAGATGTCGACCACAGACCAAGATTTCCAGAACAAGAAGAAAACCTACAGACTCGTCCACTGAATCGTCTACTGGTAGTGCTATGCAGCGTTATTAGCTTCCTGGCTAACGGCTAGCTAGCTACAAGCTAACACCTCGCCAGCAGTCCACAAACCATCCGCTCGCTCGATGATAACTAATGTTAACGCCAGTAAGATGCTCGCTGGCAAAACGGACTTTATTTAGACTACCTCAGAATGAAGTAGAAGTTTAAATCAACTCTTACCGGGTCTATTTCTTGCCTACGTGTCTAATAACAGCGGTCCACTGTGTGTACTAGCTGGTGCAGACTGATATTCATTGATGTTTGCTGCCGCTGACACACAAAGCTGTAGCGGCGGCAGCTGTGCTGAGCTCGAGGCTGCAGCAAAACTGCGCACATCAAGAACTGGACGGGAGGGGGGGTGCACACAGGCGCCTCTGGACGAACACATTATACCACTACATCTGAATGGATTCACACAGGACTGCTTGGGACTTTATTTCCATCATCCAAATTGCATTACAAATGAAATCTTTGTAGCTACAAAAATGATTATATAGACACTTATATGATGGTGGTACAGGCTTTCCTTGCCTACTACCTTAGTGTAAATTCTGAGTAGTGAACATCTGTCGATGCAATCATATAGGCTACAAGAACATGTGAGACATTGTAATGTGAGGGGGGAAATAAAATTCTTTATATCATGAAGACTTCTTGGTGCTGCCCTTGGTATCTTGCTGGGAGATGATGAACTCCAAGATGAGTTTGGCTGTGCGTCGGGGCCTTTCCATCACCACAGAGTGACCGCAGTTCTCCAGCAGGTCCACTCTGCACCCAGGCAAGACCTCTGCAACCACTGTGGCCCCAGACACATCCACCACCTGGAGGGAAATGGGATGAGGAATGAAAGGTGGAAAATGATTACATCACATACTGTATATAAGACTGAAGTTTCATTTCTCCACAGATTCTTATCCTTTTCAGCCATTAACTGTGTTGAAGACTGCCAGAGATGAAGGTCACAAGTTGGTACACAGCTACATGAATTATAAGTAACAAGAAGCTGCTATACTATAGGTCATCACTCCTACTCAGAGGCTTTATGAATGATGCCTGATGTCCATGTCTGAGAATACAGTTATTCCATTAGTGTAACATGCTGGGGTAAAAAAAATAAGACCCGACTGAGTATTACCTGGTCTTGTTTCCCCCATATCACTTGTAAAGGTGCAGTGATGAGATGCAAGTGCTCCTGTAAGGCATATCTTGATTTTTCACCAACAATCTCCATAAAAACTAAACAGAAACAGACAGGCATTTTAGCCAGCATAGATTATATTGTGACATGTGGGAAATGCTGAAAATATTTCAGACTCAAGTGAACTAACCTTCTTGGTAAAACTCATTGTGAGGCAGCCGGACATCTACCAATCCTTGAAGAATCTAAACCACGGAAGCACAGCATACAAACAGCAACAGAATGACTGTTATTTGGAAGAGATTGTGGTGCTGAGTGCGTACAAAGTGACGTTCACAATGCTTTCAGTTTCAAGTGTGAACCTGACCTGCTGAGGGATCTTAAAGCGAACATGGGAACAAAGTCTCAACATGTCCTCCATCTCCTCCGGTGTACTGGGGATCAGTGGGATGCTTATTGTGTAATGGCTATGCTCCAGGTCCTGCAGGTGATTGTCAAATTTGGTCTCACATGGGTGTCTTATACCTGTGGATTACATGTTTTCTGATAAGAAACAGAAGACGCACATTTACACATAATAATAAACTGTAAAGGAAAGGTGGATTAATAAAGGGTATGATCTATCTATCTATCTAAATTAAGCCATGTTATGTTACTTTTGGTTAGTTTGGTTACTTTACTTTGCATATAACACTTGTATGTTTACACGTGCGCACACACACACACACACATACACACACGCACACACACGCACACACACAGAGTAACTGACCATCTGGACAAATGAGGGTCATGCTACAGATTTCGGAGGGGTAGCAGGCAGCGTAAACTCCGGCTACGTTTCCCCCCATGGAGGTCCCCACCAGATGGAAGGGTTTCCTGTTCAAGCGAACGGTCTCTACAAACTGAGAAGCACGAGGAACAAGAACAGGTTTTCAGTGAGATCATTTCACTTGTACAGTTACTTCTGAAAAGTACAGGTCAGTGTGCCACCCCATGCATATGTACAGTATAGGAAAAAAGATACAACAGCAACAAAAAAGTGTGCGTCTACCTGATGGATCCTTCTGACCTGGCCCTGGATGGAGTAGTCCTCTGTGTTGGTGCGTGTGGTTCCCTCATGGCCAGGCATGTCCACACACAGGATGTGCAGGTGTTTGGGTAGATACTAAAGAGCAACACACAAATCTGTTAGTCCATTCAAAATCCTAATTAACTAAAAGTATTCCTGCATTAGGTATAAAATTTGCTTCAGTATCAAAAAGTAAAAGTACTCCATCGATCTTTGAAGCAATAACCTCTATAGTTTAGGATAATGTCTAGTCACACTGCTTCTTTTAAAATTGGCTACTTTGAAATTTGAAGATTTTTTATTTATTCGTTTTATTTATTTACTTTGCATACATTAAAACAAAATGCATGAAAAAAAAATGAATTACAAAAGAAGTGTAATTGTGCAGGTGAGGTAAGAAACCCACTCAGGAGAGGCCTCACCTAAACAACAAGAAGATTACACAGTTTACTAAAAAAAAGAAAAGTTTCTGTCGGCTATTACATCAACGCAGCTAACAATGAATCAGAGCAGGAGAGACGGGAAAAAACACAACGATGGCATTATTTATTACGTAAGGGAAGACAGCATCTTGGATTTTTGTTTACCTTAAATACACTAAGTGATGAAAATGTTTTAGCCAGATCGATATAAGAATTAAATATGTGTCTGAACTTTCATGTTGTGTGTTTGAGATCCCCTGACCTTGACGACGGTGAGCCAGGTGTCTTTGTGAGCCGAGAAGCCGTGCAGCATGAGGATGGACGGCCTCATGCCTGGCTTCCCTCTGTAGGAGTAGCAGAAGCGGTAGCCGCCACAGTCTGCGTATCGCACCTGCAGGCCCAGCGTCCGCCTCCAGTACCTGCAGAGGAGGGGGGTGGAAGGGGACGGCTACAGCCTGTTGCACATACTCCTCCCACCGCACACCCCACACACACAAACACATCCGCACACATA
>OMOV01087603.1:0-19562 GCA_900312565.1 Beryx splendens | reverse complement strand
TCTGTGTGTGTGTGAGTGTCACTGTGCGTGTGTGTATATTCCCAGCGCTCCCCATACATGGAGAGCCCACCTCCTGCTCCCAGTGTGGCTCTGTGCTGGACTCCTGCTATGACAATGTGGTAATTAAAGCTTTCATGTGACCTTTATTCTGAAATAGAAATCCTATAAGTAGAAACATGATTAAGAGTCATTGATCTCAAATGTATATCTTCTTACAGTCACTGGTGGGAAATCAAGAGTACAGAAAAAATCCTAGAGGCAGTCAAGCATTATTGATCGTATAATGTAATGAAACAATGGATGTATTGGCTCTAGGCTGGTTTGTATCTCACTTAATGTTGGTTTAATGTCTCGTTAAGCGACATGCCCCAGGATTCAGTCCGGGTCTATTTTTATTCAGTATTTATGTCAATAGCTTGGGTCAAAATGCATCGAATACCAGTCTTCATTTTCATTTCAAATGATGCAGATGTTTACTGGTATGAATCAACACCCACCACACAATCGGCTTTTGACATGGTACAGTCTCAGATAGATCAAGTCTGGCTTGTCTTCAGTGCAGATAAAATAAAGTTAATTATTTTTACTAATGCTATAGGTGGAAACCATATATTCCTTCAAACACTGTAACCACACATAGGAAACTTAGGTAGCATCTTATCAATATTTTTTTATTTTAATTAACTATCTTTCTTCTGAGCCACATATTGAAATCACTCTTGCCTGAACAAAGAAAGTCGACATTGAAGTAGTTGTTTTATTTTAGAGATAGATTTATTTTTGCAGAGAAATACTGCTGTGTTCTTAGCTGGATCTGTGAGTGCTGTTGTGTATGAATGCGTCAGCTCAGGGTTGGATGCTGTTAACTCACCAATGTACAAAATATTTCAGGGCAAGTCGCCCATCTGTGTCACTGCGTAGGCTCAGTCACTGGCGATCTATGTATTTATACTGAGCACAAATGTGGACAGTAAAGTCTGAGGTGCTGCTGTAAAAGCAACACTATAGGCAACAGATTTGAAAAATTTCAACTGCAATACCTGGAAATCACGTAACATGATGTCAGTAAACTGCACACAGCACGCTCGTGTTTCGCTCTGTGTTCGCTTTGACTAAAGGAAACCAAACAGACGAGAGAGGCGAAAGGTCTAACGTTGGCGAGTCCAGCTTTCTCTGGACGGAGCGCTGCTCACTGCTGTTTAGGAGACAATTTTATATATATTCCACTCTCAAATTTTGATTTGTCACTTCCGGAGAAATGACCACACCCAACACCAGAATTTAGTCTGATCAAATACAGAGTCTCAGTGAAGGGGAGATGCAACGCTCTTCTCTGTTGCAGCCCCACTTTGTGATTTCAGCTGATTACACTTAAAAATGTTGGCTAGTGCATATTTAAAGCTTGGACAGAGATAAACTAGCAATCACTCCTCTTGAGTTTAAAGCATGAACATGGAATATACATGTACAGAAGACTTGTTGCTTTTATTAAGTTGATTATGTTTAGACTGTATTGTTCTTCTTTCCCTCTGTCCCTCCTCCCTCCTCTCTCACGCTCTCCCTAGGCCAACTTGGATAAGTAAAGGTTGATAACTCCAACTGCAAAATAAAACGTTCCCTCCCTATGTTGAACTGCAGGTTAATGTGTGCAACTTCTGTGAGCCGGTGGAGGTGAGGAGTCCCCCCACCAAACCCCGCTGTCCCCCAAACAGCTACCAGGACGGCCTGTTCCTGCTCCGGCCCGACGACGAGCTCCTGTCTCCCGCTGACGCTCTGCTCCTCCTCTGTATCGACATCTCAGGCTCCATGAGTATCACCTCCCAGGTAAATAAAAGCCATGTGACTGAGACTGCTGTATTCAGGGCTACTAGAGACTGCTGGGATTTACAAATGATGAACTTCGCTCCAAAATGAGGTATCCACCGTTTAAAGAAAATACACCCACTCTGCCATATTGACTGCTGGCAGGAAAGTTGAGCACATCTGGGGTTAGTGTTGAAGTTAGGAGTCACTGAAAGACATTTTGCATAGAAAATAGTTCCTTTTGTGAGGACAGAGTCATTTAAATCATGTCAAATATTGCCTGATGACTTTCAGATTTCAGCAAAATCTTTCCAAAATGTGAAAAATGAATCCCTTAAAGTACAGCCTGTGTTGTTACTGTGTTTGCTGTCTGCTGCTGAAGGTGTCAGAGGGACAGCAGGTCGTCTACAGATCCCGTCTGCAGGTGAGCTCGAGTTTTAGAGTCTAACGTTTCCAGGTGTACTGCAGCACAGCAAAATCGTCAGCGTTAATGTAACCCTGAGAGTGTGAAAGTCAACACTGTGCCGGTGTTTGTGGAAGTCCACACCCATCAGAGCTGATTTAAATACTTCAGATCCATATCAGCTCCATGAGTGGACAAACAACTCTCCAATCAATTCTCACTCTCTGTTAACTGCCACTGATAAATCAACATGTTTTAACACTGGGAATTTGCTGTGTGTGTGCACGCACAATATACCACAACAATAACAACGTTCCATAGATGCTATCGAGATGCTATTAAAGATTTTTTTTAAACAACAACTATGTATTCAAACCAGTTTGTCAAGGACGCTGTGCTGCAGTGTGTTCAGAAACTCAGTCGGCAACATCCAGACAAACGAGTGGGTCTCATCACCTTCAACCATCAGGTACTTTAAACTGTTAGACACGTTTCCTCTGGCTTGATCACTGTAGACAACAGACACGGACTTCAATTATATCCACCTTATATTTAAATATATATAATTATATCCATCAAAAGCCCTTAAAGCTCAACTGTCCACTATAGCCTTTAATATATAATTTTTCTCCCTTTTATTTTTTATAGGCCTGCTCATTTAGTGCTATCCTTAACATTTTCAGCAGTTTTTTTGTCTCATGGTTCTTGTTGTTTCTAAATTGCTATGAGTCATTTTATCTTTCTGCTTTCAATTTAATGTTGTTAAATTATAATTCTTTGTATTTTTTCTGATGTGAAGTGTCTTTTGAGCACCTTAAAAAGCACTATGCACATAAAATGTATTATCATCGTTATATGTTATTATTTATTTATTTATTGTTCACCCACTGATATTGGTGTTGCCAGGTGACAGTGCATGGATATGAGGATTTCACGTCACGTTACCTGTCGGGTGCTGAGTTGATTGACAGCGAGTACCTGAAGGCGGCCGCCCTCAGCTTGCCGAGTCCGCCTCCGCTCTCACGCACCAAGGACTGCTTACAGAGAGAGGTCATGGGGTACGAACAAAAAAATAGCTGGTCAATAATCAATCATTTTTGTACCATATAATAACAGTTTGTAATATTTGTTTTCATGATTCTCCTCATGTTGAAAGATTAACTGAAAGTGGGGCCACAGCTCTGGGTCCAGCTGCTCTCCTGGCCGTCGCGATGGCCTCCAGACAACCAGGGTCAAAGGTGAGCTTGGCTGTTCATAATCTGATGAAATATCTTATTTTCTTTTCATATTATATTATCATATATCTGTGTTTCACTTGGCCACGTTCTAAGCAACACAATCCGTCCTTGTTGATCTCCAAGGTGATAATCTGTACAGACGGGAAGGCCAACACAGACTTGGGGAATCTGGAGGTGGAGGACAGCGACGCTCGCTCCCTCCTCTCATCCACCATCTTCTACCAGGATCTTGGGGAATACGCTGCCAATCAGGGGTTGGTACAAACCTGTACAAATGGCTCCACAATGGCTGCCGCTCCCGCTGTGCTGTAATGAAATTCATAGTGAAATACCCTTCTTCCACTAGTGTGACAGTGTCTGTGCTGTCCATAGAGGGAACAGACTGCAGACTGGATGAGCTGGGCAGACTGGCAGATCGCACCGGGGGGAAAGTAAGAGAGAATGTGATGTAATGTGTTTAAGTAATAGTACCAGCCTTGTTTATTATGTATCAGACTTGTCAAATCTTGTGTTATCTCTTGTCCCCTAGGTGGTGATATCAAGCCCTAATCAGCTGCACACAGAGTTTGAGCAGATCATCGAGAACAGGACCATCGCGACACACTGTAGCGTCACCTTACTGCTGCCCAAAACACTGTAAGATCCAAGGCACATTCCTGCGTGTGTGTTTAGAAATAATACTCTCTCTAAATCTTGTGTTAATGTTTCACGAGGTGGTGTAGTTTCTTGGCACGTGAATGGACATGAAGCACGTTAAGTCACATTACTAACAACGCCCACGTTGTCGTCCTCCCATGCCGCAGGCGTGTGAGAGGCGAGAGGGAGGCGGGGCACCGGGCGACCAAAGAGGTGGGGAACGTGGCTCCGGACACAGAGATCACCTTCCAGTTTGGAGCCAATGAACAGGATTCAGAAGGTGAGATGCTGGGATGTGGGAATATGATAAGAGAAGAGAAATTTGTCTCAGACTCAGTGCCGCTGCTGTTGAAAGAAACACCAAAACAGGCTTTAGCAGACAGATATATGGGTTACAGTGCAAGACAACAAACAGACAACATAAATGCAACATGTAGACAGTCCAGTATGCAGACATGACTTTTTGCTGTGGTTTTCTGACCTCTGACTCCTCATAGATGGCCTGAAGGAGCTGGTTCTGTCTGACTCCAACCTTAATTGCTTGGATTTCTTGGATTTTAGTCATACAGATAGATTTCCAAACCAAACCAAGCTGTGATACCATATCTTATAATGCATTTTAGTACAGCGTGATAAAAAAAAAGCAGCATGTGCTTTCTCTCTCCTCCAAAATTCCTCAGAAAATTATTACTAAATAACTATCTCGCTCCGTATTTCTCAGTGTTCGTCTCTCCGTGTGGTTTTAGTGTCAGCGCCGGCCTCTGGTAGCCGTGTGTGTGTCCAGCTGCAGATCAGGTACAGACAGAGGGACGGCCAGACGCTGCTCAGAGTGTTGACTGCAGACCGAGAGGTGACTGATGACAGGTGAAGATGATGTTCCCAAAATCACAATACCTCACTTTTGTTAACGCAATCGGGCCAAGAGGGAGGGTTTGTGTGTTAAAAAAGAATCAGACAAGATGCTATTTCACCTGCTGCTATAACATACACTCATTTAATTGACCGATTTACCTAGCTAGTACCAGGTAGAACCCCATTTTGCCCCCAGAACAACCTGAATTCTTTGAAGCCCGGATTCAATTAGGTGCTTGGAATGTTCCGCCGGGATCTTGGTCCATGCTGAGTAAATTTTTTCGGCAGCAGATTCATGCTTCGAACATCCCGTTCCACCTCATCCCAAAGCTCTCTATGGGGTCGAGATCTGGGGGCTGAACTAAAGTCACCGTCATCATGTTCCTGGAACCATCTTGAGATGCTGGTTGATCATCCTGCTGGAAGTATCCATCTGAAAAAATGGTAGACTGTCCGGGATGGGATGCACCTGATCAGCAACATTTAGGTATGCTGTGGTGTTCGAACGATGCTCAGTTGCTACTATAAGGACTCAAATGGTGTGCCAAGAAAACATTCCCATGACGACATCATCACTCGCAGCCTGTCCTGTTGACACCAGGCAGTATGGATCTGTCGATTCATATTGTTTACGCCAATTTGGTGGGCTGTGTGTGGCCATGAGTCCAAGACAAATTTCCCCAAGGGGCTTTAATAAAGTGTATCGTATCATATCGTATCGTAATTTCTGACCCTGCCTTTAGCATGTTGCAACAGAAATTGGGATGCGTCAGATCAGGCAATGTCCCACTCTTCAGTCATCCAGTTTTGGTGATCACATGACTGTAGCCTCATCTTGTTCTTAGCTGACAGGAGTGAACCGTACTGCTGTAGCCCATTCGCTTCAAAGTTCAATGAGTTGTGCGTTCTGAGATGCTTTTCTGCACATCACTGTTGAACTGAGCGGTTAATTGTGTGCGTGTGGTCTGTTTGTTAGCTTGAACAAGTCATTCTCCTCTGACTTCTCTCATCAACAAGGCGTTTTCACCCTCCGGTTGGAGTTTTTTTTGTTTAGGATAATTCTCAGTAAACTCTAGACAAAGCTGTGTTAAAAAATCCCATGAGGTCATCTGTTTCTGAGATGCTGGAAGAGTCACGTCAGGCACCGGCGATCATACCACATTCAAAGTCCCTTAAATCACTCGTCTTGCCCGTTCTAATGTTTAGCCAAACAGTAACTGAACCACTCGACCCAGGCTGCATGCTTCACATACTGAGTCACAGTCACGTAAGTCACTGTCTGGAGGAGCGAGCTGTTTGCGTAAATCGGGCAAGTGTGCCTCGTAAAGTGGCCGCCTGAGTGTATCTCTGCGGTGACATGATGAAAGGCATGAGGTTGCCGATGTTGATAAAAGTGTGACGCTCCTTCTCAGCTCGGCGGCCCTCTCCTCTCTGTCCCTGGCCATCGTCCAGCTCAACTCGTCCCAGGCCAGCGCCGCTCTGGCTGTCAGAGGTCGCTTCCTGGACGCCAGGAGGGAAGGCGAGGCGCAGAGGAACCTGATCGAGAGAGCGATGTGAGTGACTAATGTAGAGACCTTTAATCATTCTATCTCAGACTAGGTGATTATGTTTTTCCAGCTCAGTTTCATCAGTCATGGCTGTAAGGTTTGTGTCATCCTTGTTTTTTTTCCTCAATGAAAATTATAAGGTTAGGTAGAAAACTGAGATACTATCTTTAAAGTCGAAAACCTCCAGTGAGAAAAAGTAAACTCTTGAGCTGTATGCACAGTATCCAAGGAACGCTGAGTCCAAGAGGGAGAGAAGAGACTAAAAGCTTGAAATTTAAAAAGCCTCTATTATCATGGCTTAGAGCCAACATGTTTCGACCATAAGGTTTTCATCAGGGCCCCGATGAGTCCCTGAGAAACTCGATTCCTGTTCCCAGTGAGCACCTATAAAACTAAGGACGTTTTCTTAATCCACAAGAGCACCAAGTGTTACCTCTGTCTGCCTATATTTAGATTTGTTTTTCTAAACCAGCGTTTGTTTCAGCTGCATGAAGATATTTTCATTCTTTAAGATTAAGTTGATAATATCAGCAAAGGGAACAGGAAAGCACTGATGAGGAGCATTGTGTGTGTGTGTTGCACAAGACTAGATCATGATGTACTGACTGCTCAAAGCAGTGTCTATGAATACATATTGTTTATGAAATGCACCGCCTTACACTTAGGCTGGTGTGTCTGTGTTTGGTTGCAGAGAGCATAATCGCAGTGCAGAGGACAAACAGACGTACCAAGAATGGGTTAAAACCATGGAGCCGATATACAACAACATACATAACTACACCAGGGTGAGCTTTTAATAACATATGGTCGATACCTCACAATGATCATATCACCACCACGCTGAAGCTTAATCGCTGCACTCTAATTTCTTTTTCCAGAGAAAATCAGTCATTTCAGACTCACAGGTAATGCACATCATGTCATAAAATCAGTCAATCGTACCTTGGTGGTGGCAGCTAACCTTTCATTTACTCTTGGAAATCTGGATTGGTTGAATACAATTAATTCATTATCCTTATAAAATGTTAGCAATTAGCATTTCATGAATAACATTTCACTGTGTTGTACAATGTTTAATATAAAATGTACTGTGCACTGGATGCTGCATTTTTGTACTCTGTCTCTTATCGCTTTCCACTCCCCTGATAATTCCTCCTTTCTTCTCCTCCTCCCTCCTCCCTCCTCCCTCCAGTCTCTAACGGACATGGGTGCAGCGCTGCTCTACAACATGAAGCACAGCAACAGGAAGTCCATCTCACTGAAGGATAAACATAAAGCCTAGCCAACTGTCACTCTTCACCTTTTACCTCTTTGGAAGCAATGAAGACACGTATAGCAAACAGAAATACATATACGGGGGTGACTGCTGTTGGCTGGCAAAAACGAAACGATTAATGCAAATAATGTATTACAGTAGAATATATGAATTGTAGATATTGCCATCTGTATCGTAAAGAAATTCATTTCTGCGAGTGTGACTTGCTTAAGTTCTTCCTTTCAGTGTTGCAGGTCACAACTGCTGTGACATGCGGTGTCACAGTACCACCCATGTATACCGCAGTATATATGGGTGTCACAGCACCACCCATGTATACTGCGGTATACATAGGTGTGTATTTGACACCGTCCCTGTAGCTGATGCTGTGGTTTCACCCTGACCAAAGCACACAACATGACACATCATCATACAGCTGAGACAGAGACCCTCCTGTCTCGGAAAAAACAAATATACTTTCAAGCCAGTAGTTAATTTACTTCTGATTATGATTATTCAGTTGTAATTGGCTTAAACTAAACTTGACAGATGTGACATAATCGGAAAGAGTACAAGAACTTAGGATTACATACTTCACATACAGAAGTGCACTGAGAGTAAGTTATTTAGAAGATACACTGAAGCTTTGCTGAAATGCCGTGCATAAAGTCTAAATCAGATATGCCTTCAGTGATTTAATATGGTAGGGAAAATGCTTGAAGGCCATTTAATAGTGCCAATATTTAATAGTTGCAAAGGTAGTGAGCAAAGCGTACATACAAAACAAGATGGAACAAACGATAACCATGCTGGAGATGGAAGCCAAAGCATAGATGGACATGCGTTTCTCTGGGGCGGCCCTCACAAGGCAAATGTGTAACTCTTAGCAGATTTCCGTCCTGCATTTGAAGGGGCCCTTGTTCAGCGTGGGCAGGCTCCAGGTCAGCAGAACATACACAAACCAGACTTCAACCAGCGCCTCTGTCTCTGTGGAGATCGATCACCATCTCGGCCTCGGTGTCTGCAGATCCAGCCGGAGCCTCCCCCCTTCCCCCGGGCCTCCAGCTCCACATCGACCCTCATCTGGGTCTGGGTCTAAGCAGGACATAGAGGAGGTTCCAGGCCACCCTCACCGGCTTCTGGAAGTGTTCGCTGAAGCAGGCTCGGGTGCAGATGCCTCGGGTGGAGCTGCAGCTGAAGTCGGCGTCCGGCTTGAACCAAGGGCAGCTCGGCCAGGAACAGGATGACCAGGCAGATGCACAGGAAGCCGACCCACAGGGAGCGGCACTTGTACGTGGTGGTGCTGTCCACCGCCATGCGCAGGATGGGGATGAGGCCGGTTACTGGCTGCCATCGTCTCTCCGGGTGTTTGGTGTGAATCTAACAGGGGAAGTTGGCAAAAAATTAAAAAGTAGCAACAACCGGTAAAATTATTCTTATTTATCATTGCAGATAATTTCACAACAGCAACTCCTGATATACATCCATTTAAGGGCCTTCCCTAGAAAGGATTTTGCAGTCTCACTATTTTGCAAATAATCAAAATCATAATAACTTTGCCAAGAATAAAGAACATTTTCACTTCGCTGCAATGTAAACACACGGAGGAAAACCCTCTGCTGAGCTTTACCACTCCATATATCTTCTCCTTTGTCAAACCAACAAAACTCCACCTGCTTCCACCTGAGGCCATCTGTTTCACATTAACACCGCTCCTTGATTTTAAGGAAACACGCAATTTGATTAAAGTGAAAACTATTAATTGAAGCGTTCATAGATGTCGCAGTAAACATAAACAGCTCTGTTTTGGTGTTTGGACTGAAGTGGTTCTTTATGCTCTTGAAGGCAAAATGTTGCTTATAGACTTAAAGTGCAGCAGATAAGAAGTCTTACCTTGAAGAGTTGCAGCTTATCCACTAACGGACTCTCACTGTCCTTTGCATTCAGCCTTTTATAGGTTCAAGAAATGTCGCCGTCATCAATGTTTGCATTACAGTTTCTCGCCCGATGTGTTGACTACTAAGACTACTTCTCCTTTCATAAGCAACATTATGCATCTCTCTCTTCAGTGTTTAAAATGCTTATACTGTACATAGGAAATACTGCAAACAGAGGTAGGAACACCAAAAAAAGTCATTTTCTTGACCTCTGCTCAGGGAAATTGTTCACCATGACTGTAAAGACTGTTGATACGTCTGGCAGGTTACCACTGACAATATTGTAACATTGATGCTGTATTTTTTATCCTTGACTCTTTTTCCACAATGATTAATTAAACAAGAACACAGTTACAAATTGTTTACTTGTTTCATCAAAATGAAAATTCAAAGACTGGCGACCATTCAAGACAGGCTGTAATTAAAAATGTATTATAAAACATGTTTAACTGAAATCACAACATTTTAAGTGAGATTAGTTCTTACAGCGATCAGAATATACGTTTGCAACACCACGTTTTTATGAAGAGATTACAACAAATAAGACAGTTTGATAGCAGGCTACTTAGAGTACGTATTTTAAAATATGATTAACATATACATAACATCTTTGAAATCACATGGCAATACAAAACAAGGAGAAAGCTTTGACAAATTCACAATGAGTAGACTCCATATTGAAACTGTAAGGAAGCTATTTTGAAAAATAACCGACTGTTTGTCAAAATTAAGCCTGTCATCTCAAAAGATCGAAGGCCGAATATTTGTGAAATAATATTTCCGAAACAGTAAAATATCTCACAGTCCCTCCTCCTTGACCAAGTACTCTGGCAGGGTCTGAAAGGCCGTCACAGGTACAGTCACTGGAACTGCCAAGGATATTGCACTGGGCTCTACAGTGGTGGGGGAAACCTCGCTGGGGGGCGGAGGAGAGGGGAGCGGGTCTGTGTGCTGAATAATGTTTAGGTCAGTCAGTTGGGTAGCGGGAGTTTGCTCTGGGTGTGTCCGTAAGTGCTTGCGAAGGTAGGCGGCAAACAGGAAGGCTTTGCCACACTGGGGGCAGCTGTGCGGTTTGTTGGTGGAGTGGATCTTCTGGTGTTTACGCAGTCCGGCTTTGTTGAGGAAACCTTTGCCACAGCTGCTGCAGACGTGGGACCTCGGCTTGGGATGCTGCTTCTCGTGCTCCTGCAGATCCGCCAGCTGTGCGAACTCCGCCTGGCAGGTCTCACACACATGTGAGCTCAGGGGCACGATTTTGGTGACGGTCGCAGGAGCGGAGATGGCGTGAAGGCTCTCGTGGGCCTGCACTTCGTCCCAGGTTCCAAACGTGGCATCGCAATGCGTGCAGGAGAACTGGGGCAGGGTGGTGTGAGCAGGGAAGACGGAGGCAGACCCGGCCACCGTCTCCCGCTGTTGCTGCTGCTCAGATCGCTCAGCTAGGTGAGTTCTCTCATGTTTGCGCAGGCTTGAGGACACAACAAACGACTTGAAACACTCTTCACATTTGAACGGGCGCTCTCCGGAGTGCACGCGACGGTGCTTGTTGAGGCTGGAGCGCTCAGCGAACGACTTATCGCACTCGGTGCACGAGAAGGGCCTGAGTCCTGTGTGTACAAGCATGTGGCGGCGCAGATCCCAGGATGCTACGAAGGCCTTGTCGCAGCTCTGACACTTGTAAGGCCGCTCGCCGGAGTGAACGCGCTCATGCACGGCCAGATCTGCCGGCTGCCGGAACCTCTTGGAGCACTTATCGCAGGGGTAGGGCTTGAAACCCATGTGGGCTCGCTGGTGGCGGCGGAAACTGGAAGGGTCAGAAAACATCTTGCCACACTGCGGGCAGAGGAACGGCTTCTCTCCGGAGTGCGTGCGGAGGTGAGACTGGTAGGAGGAGAGCTGGGTGAAGCCCTTGCCGCACTGCTCGCACTGATACGGTTTGCTCTGGGAATGAATGCGCTGATGGCAGGCCAGCGAGGAGGAGCGGGAGAAGGCCTTGCCACAGTCCGAGCACAGGTAAGGCTTTTCTCCCGTGTGGGAGCGCTCGTGGTTTTTCAGGTCCTTCAGCTCTGTGTAGGTTTTCCCACACTCATCGCAGGCGTACGGCCGGTGGCCCTGGTGGTTCCGCCTGTGCTTTCTGAACACAGAGGGGTCGGCGAAGCTCTTACCGCACTCAGCACAGAAGTACGGCTTCTCTCCCGTGTGAGAGCGCATGTGCACCTTCAGTTTAGACAGGGTGGGGTAGCTCTTGGAGCACTGGCGGCAAGAGTACGGGCGCTCTCCGCTGTGCTGCGTCATATGGATCCTCAGGCATATGGCTTGCATGAAGGCCTTGCCACACTCTGTGCATATGAACGGCTTCTCCCCTGTGTGAGAGCGGCTGTGGTTGCGTAGCTCTGTGGGAGTCTTGTAAGCCTTGTGACAGTCGGGACACTGAAAGGGGCGCTGCGCTGAGTGGGAGCGCTCGTGCTTTGAGAGCTGGGCCTTGCTAGAGAATATTTTACTACACTGGGAACACGAGTGTTGCTGCTGACGTTCCTTTGCGTGCGCCGAAAGCTTGTGACTCTGCAGAGCTGAGGGACTCCTGAAAGCCTCCTGACATGCAGAGCATTTGAAGGAAGGCTTGGCTTTCGGAGGCCTGCCTCTGCCGCGCTTTCTCGTAGGCTGATCCTTCACCGGCTCTTCCTCTTGTTGGCTCTCTCCATTCTGTGCAGAGGGAGGGGTGTACTGCTCTGCAAGGGGGGGGCTGCCAGGCTGAGGAGAGGCCATCTTTATGTTATATCTGGAAACAAAAAGGCATTTGTAAGGATTCTGTAAATAAATAGATGAATATTAGCATTCGGATATGAGACTGGAAGTTAGATTTATCAACAGAGAGCAAACCAAAGCCATAGGCCAGTCTCGCATTTGCAGAGCAGTGTGTCAGTGAGAGTGGATGCTGCTGGACCTGCACCAGATCTATAGTATAATATAACAGAATACTGTGGGTGTGTGGTATTATATGACAAAATGGCTGGCATTAGGACCTCAGGGACAATAAGCTAACCGCTTGATGCCAGAGGAAGTTGGCAGCGCAATGGTGTGGAGACCACAATGTGTAATGCATGACAGACAGACGTGTAAACGACTGGAGACCATTTTTGGTACGAGAGCAAACGATCACGAGTCGACGAGACGGTTTAAACAACTGGACGTAAATACTGTATGTACCTTTTCCCTTTCGCTAGCTTGCTTGCTAGTTATTTTACCTACTCAAAATGGCTGGCTTTAGGACCGGCTGCACCTACTCGCTCACTAGTGTCATCATCATTACCACCATGGTTTTTACGGAATGGATCTAGCTCTGTCTTTTGCATCGTGTGTGTATTTCCATATAAAAGTTATTTCTTACCTGATTCAGGGCATTAATCGGCCGAGGGTGCCTGGATTAAACGCCAACGCGAATGCATTTAGTGTGAGACACTGCGATTGGTGCTGACTGCAGTTTTCAGGGGACGGCTTTAGGACCATGATGACGAAAGCTCTCGAGTAACGCCAGCCAAGTGTGCAACGGAGTCAGCGTTCCCAGGGTCCTACGTTCCCAGGGTCCCGGGCATGGAGTCCCCCCCTGGTTGAGATTAGAGGAGGTTTGTGGCTTGGTGGTTCCCAGGCAGAGGAGGTGGTCGGGTTGATGCATGGGGGGTCATTCAAGTTAGGGTTAGGGCAAGCTTTACGGTCAAGGCTGTGGATGACCCTGGGAAGATGGTAAAATAACAAGTTAGCTGGATGGTTCAGAGACTATCTAGTAAAAGTTGTCCGTCTTGATAAAGTTGATTGTTTATATAAAATTATGGAAACGTGTACAGTGTACATTACAACTGAATAATGTTGCATACCTGACGTCAAAAGCTGCGTTATGATATTTATGGTATTTCAAAGAGACTGTCAATGAGCGAAAATGGAGAATATAACGGTCTTGAGAATAATGGCTGAATTGTTGTTGTTTTTTTTAAATCTGCATGTTATTATAGCTGTCTAGTGACTCGCTGCAGTGTATATTAACTCAAAAGTAACGTTACCAACTTCAGGGGGGGGGACGTATTTCGCTGCTACACATTTCCTGTTTCCTAGCAACAAGAGCAATGTGGAAATGGGGATGGAAGAAAAAAGACAATTGGAAAAAAGGGGGGTTGCCCTTTACAGCAAGAAATAACGTTAGCCGAGTACTGAATTAAAATACACCATCGGGAGTGTTTACTGAATGAAAACTGCAAAAGGTATTTAATTTGACGCACGCGGTGATACGGTGCTTCAGCGTAAAGCGACTTCTTGGCTTTTTGGTGCAATGTTTGTTTAGCTAAGCATGATGATGCTACTAGGTAGCAGTTAGCATGCTAACGTTCGCTCACTGTTTTGTAAAACAAACATCACTGTAGTCAGCCTGCCGGCACGTTAACACGGCTCTGTCAACACAAGTACATTTATTTGGTTCATTTTAAAATGTCGGAGAATATGGACGTTTACAATGGCGATAACGTTATATTTTAAGCGCGAGGCGTTGGTCTCCCGGTTTATTGACATTGCTAGCTAGCTTGCTAGTGCGAAGATATAACTGTTAGCATGACAACAAGTCGGGCTAGCTACAGTTTTCTAGCCTAAGTTTATCCATAATGTTGTTCATGCTCGACTAGACATTTACGTTTTGCACGTTGCACTTGGATAACTATGCAGGGCTTTATGGATTTTGTAAGATGTAACGTTACATCATGGCTAAAGAATTGTAGATGGTTAATAAAACTAACCATGAGATGCTCTATCGCTACTAAACTGGCGTGGGAGCATGGGATGATTCATTTAACATTATGTTGTATGAATAAAATAAAACTTTAATTATAACTGTGGGGAAATTGAGTGATAGCATGTTATTCTTTGAGTTAAAGATATTGTAGAAGCAACTGAACCCATTACAGATGAAATTGAATGATAAACATACTGTCACAGTCTTAGGAAAAGTGAGCTTGTAACTACCATACGAATGCATTTTCCTTGGCTTATCTCTAATTTACGTTTTCTTTACCCCCCCACAGCTTTCTTGATTTGCCTGCCTCTCCCAACCCCAAGCCACTCTCCTCCTAATGCCGTGGACCTGGTGCTTAACATCTTATGTTGTGTCACTTTCCTGGACACTCCTTGGACCTTATTGCAAAGAATTGGCTTCTTTTCATATGGACGAGCTAGACATCTAATGCATTTCCCCTCCACCTGTTTATACGATCTCTGTCAGGTTCAGTTATTTCAATTATTACCCTGTAATGGCTGTACAAGAGCCTGGCAGGACAAAAGGTTTCCCTTGCAAACAGTGTGGCACGGTATGCTCCAATATGCCCAGTCTGCTCGAACACATGGATAGTCACCTGCGACAGGAGGAGGAACGTAAATTTAAATGTGATGAATGTGGACGTGGCTACAGGCACGCTGGTAGCTTGGCTAACCACAAGAAGACGCATGACGTGGGTTCCTTTCAATGTCAAATATGTGGCAAAGAAAACTCTAATGCGTTGGCCCTGAAGAGTCACCTCCGGAGCCACACTTCACAGAAAAAGTACTCCTGCACAGAATGTGGGAAGGCATTTCGTCTGGCTACACAACTGGCTACGCACGAGAGGGTCCATCTAGCCAGGCAAGCGAAGGAGCAGTCGTTTAGGAAGGTAGACATGGAGTATGCCACACTTGAAAATAGACATGAAATTGAAAACGATCACTCACATTGTCTCAGTGAGCAGTCAGCCAGTGTAGCAATTTCTACAGAAAATAGCCCCACTGAGGACAAGATGGGGCTCGTCCATAATGCGGAAACTGAGACCTCTGATGATGCAGCAAATCGACCTTTCAGATGTGATTTGTGTGACAAGTCATACATACACCATCGAAGCCTGACCAATCATAAAAAGACTCACCAGGTGGGAATGTTTGAGTGCACGGTCTGTTTCAAACTGTTCAGTAACATGGCTGCCCTCTACAGCCACCAGAGAACTCACAAGACAAGAAGTGGGGCAGACCCTAGTTCGATGGATGTGACGTACATAGGCACAACGCCAGACCAGTTTTCACCTCAGAGCCAGGATGCTCCAGTAAATTTCTGCCACCTGTGTCAAGTACTGTTCTCCAGCGAGGAGGAGTTCCAGGAACACATCCAAATGCATAACTCGTCGTCTGTGTCATTTGGGCTTCAGGACGGCTTGTCAGATAACCATAATGTATCATATGATAACAGTATTGCTTCTCCCGAGTCAAATTTTTATGCATCTCCTGTAAATAATGTTCCTTCAGTTTCATCATCAATGGATAATCATGGAGATTATGATCAGCCCCAGGAGCAGATTAGAAATAATGGTCATATTTATTCAGACTGCTCCAATAATCAAACACCATCCTCCAGCAACACTCAGGGAGAGCCCTCAGTCATCGACTCAGATATTCTCAATCCTGCCCTGGCACATACACAAAACGCTGATGATGCAAGTGAAATGGAAGAGAGCTTGGCTGCAGATTCTGATGGGCGTCGCTTCAAGTGTCAGATCTGTGGTAAAAGCTACCGGCACTCTGGGAGCCTAATCAACCATAAGAGGTCCCATCAGGTCGGGATTTACCAGTGTTCGATCTGCAGAAAGAGTTATCCTCATCTGGCCGCCCTCAGGAGTCACCTTCGCCTCCACAAGGCTCAGCCATCCTCTTTTAGCCTGAACAATGAGGGAGACTGGCTCTCCTCTGAGCCTCTGACTCTGGAAAACCAGCAGGGCTGCTTCCCCTCACACGAGGAGGAGGAGGACACTGCCCCTATGCTCGGTATTGATCACGAGAATGCAGTTGACCACGGCAATGGAGCGTTGTACCATGAGCAATTCAGTCAGGATTATTCCCAGGACATGACTGTGCATCTACCTCATGACGAACACCTGATGCAGAGGCACATGTGTGCAGACTGTGGTGAGACATTCGCAGACATTGCAGGGATCAAGTCTCATAGTTGCCCCCTGCTACAACAGCAACATGCAGCTACTAACAATGGCTATGGCAGTAATATAAACTTCCAGGACAGAAATGGTCAGTGTGCCATAGGAAGTACAGGGGATAGTGTAGAATTCCAAGGTCTGAATGGTAGCCATGACCAAAGTTACTTTGAACAAAATTTCCATGAAAATATAAATAGTGATCAGTTGAATGGCGGTGGGGAAGGTGATAACTCTGAAGAGGATGATGACGGAGATCTTTACCAGTGCTCTGTATGTGGGAACAGCTACACCAGCATGAGGGCTCTGAGGAGCCATCTCCGTGGGCACACTCAGGCCCATGGTACCCCTGCAAGCTCAGTGCCTTCTTCCATGTCCTCCCATGAAGAAGTGAAAGATGATGAGCCGGGCGAGATGATGATCTGTAGCACATGTGGGGAAAGCTTTGCCAAGAGGCAGGACTTAATCGCTCATCAGCTGCTACACAACAAGGTCCAGGTAGAGGATGTCAACTGTTTGCATATGAACAATAGCGACAGGTCTGAAGGCAAGCTGGAGGCACAGAGCATCATCTGCGGCAGCTGCGGCATCTTCTGCACCAACTACCATCATCTCGAGAACCACGGCTGCACAGCTGAGAGGAAAAACGAGTCGGCAAACGGTGAAGAGAAAATGAAAGTAAACGTTTCCCAGGCTGAAGAAGTGCGACACATCAAAGAAAATGTTGATCATGAAGATCGTCAGCACAAGTGTGATCAGTGTGGGCGGTCGTACAGACACGCCGGCTCGCTTCTCAACCACAAGAAGTCCCACAAAACTGGAGTATTCCGCTGCCTTGTATGCCAGAAACGCTTCTACAATCTATTAGCCCTTAAAAACCACCAGAGGTCCCACTTTGATGTAAAGAGGTTAGTGCCAGCTTTAAGACAATTCACATCATTTATACAAATTAAATGCTGACTTTTTTTTTTACTCATGTGGCAGCTATGTCAGTTCTCGTTGAAAATGATTGTTGTAAAGCGCTGCAGTGGAACAAGTTAATAATTGCTTCTGTTGTTTCTGTTGTCTGCATTGCAGATGTGTTTTGGCATCACACCTCTATTCCTTCTGTGGACTGTTCCCTTGTTTTGCAAACACGGGATTAACCATATGCTTTGTCTCCTCCCCCAGGCATACTTGCCATGAGTGTGGGAAAGCCTTCAAAATTCAGAAGCAGCTATTGAACCACCTGAGAAGGCACAAGGAGAACCAAGCCAAAATCCAGGAACTCAACAACCAGATCCAGGCCCTCATGCAGATGAATGGGACCAGGTCAGATGGAGGAATGCAGTCCCTAAATGCAAATGCCAGTCAGGCTTTGACCCCCGTCCGGCGGCGCAGACAACCCCCCGAAGGCAGGAGGGCTCAAACAAAGCCCGAGACGTTAGTCAAATCAGAGGACACAGGCGACCTCCGTCCGTTCGCCTGTGACCAATGTGGGCGCACGTATCGGCACGCAGGAAGTCTGGTCAACCACAGAAACTCTCATAAGACGGGTGAATATTACTGTTCTGTCTGTAACAACACCTACTCGAACCAACTAGCGATGAAGAACCACTTGCGCACCCACTTTGCATATAAGAAACATTCTTGCCAAAACTGCGGAAAAGGCTTCAGGGGGAAGAAGCAGTTGCTAACCCACGTGTGTGCCGACCTCAGAAAGGACGGGGCAGGAAGTAGGAGGGGTCTAAAAACGAGAGCCTTTAAGTGCAAGGAATGTAAGCAGGCGTTTCTGTCTGTTGACCAGCTGGCAGGCCACACCTGCGATGGACCTTCAGGCAACCGCGTCGCACAGACAGATATGTCCCTAAATAAAGAGGAGCGTCCTTTCACGTGCAGCATATGCAACCGCAGCTACCGTCACGCCGGCAGCCTCCTGAACCACAAAAACACCCACAAGACGGGACACTTCAGCTGCACGTTCTGCTCTAAGCCCTTCACCAACCCCATGGCTTTACGCAACCACACGCGCATCCACACGCAGAAGAAGAAGTACGTGTGTCTCACGTGCGGGAAGGCCTTCCGCCTCGCCAGTATCCTGCACAACCATCAGAAGGTGCACAGCCGGGTGGCGAGTCACTTCAGCTGCCCCGCGTGTGGCAAGAGCTTCCAGGGCCGGTCCGGCCTGAAGCGGCATCGCTGCCGGAGGGGGCAGGATGACGCGACGAGAGCTGGCGTCCATCAGTCAGAGAGTGGAGACAAGTGCTTCATGTGAGTTACTGTCCCATTGTGAACTGAGTATGTAAGTCATGTTCTGTCTTTTAAGTCATCATTACTGTAGTACATATTTTTCAGATTAATATTTATATATGTCATTTGTTGTACATAACTGTTCTGACTGCTATTTTGAATGTTTATGGATTATTTTTAAGTATAATTGTAAGAAATTACTTATTTGTATTATCAGTCATTTCCAGTTTAGAAGTAATTCCCTGTTGGGTAAAATGATCTGGGTAGCAGTGGAATATTAGGGATTGAATATGAACGTGTCCCTGCTGCAGGTGTGACCTGTGTGGGCGCTCCTACCGCCACGCTGGCTCCCTCCTCAACCATAAAAAGACACACTCCGAAAACCTCCACCACTGTACCTTGTGTCTCCAGACATTCCCTGATCCTCTCACTCTACAGATACACTCCCAGATGAAGCGGCACTGCTGTCCCGAGTGCGGCAAGACCTTCTGTCTAATCGCGCACCTGCAGAGCCACATGGAGGTGCACTCAAAGAACCGGTCCGTGGTCTGCAGCCCCTGCCAACAGAGCTTTCCCAACACCGCCAGCTACCAGCAGCACCAAGACCTGCACCACAGGGCTCAGGGCCACTATCAACAAGGCATGGGTGCGCCCATGGATAACAATCTCTGCTGGGACG